>JARPMJ010001220.1:0-178806 GCA_033366665.1 Phoxinus dragarum | reverse complement strand
ATAGGTTTTATGTCGCTGACTCACCCTGTGTACGTTTCACCAATGAACACTCATCCACTCATCATTGGCAAAGACCTGCTGGATCGTTTCGAGCCCTTACTGGACTTCAAAAAGCGAACTCTTTGGGCTCAAGTGCCAGAACCTCTCCCCATCCAGTCACACAGGCCACCCGAGCCAGACTGTCAGATCACAGAGGTCACGAGACTTTCCACAGAGCCAGACTGTCAGGTCACACAGTTCATGGGAACTCCCACAGCCAGTCACAACGACACAGACTTAGCACCAGGTCAAGTTTCAAGTTCGTTACCCTGCACCTACCAGCTCACAAAAGACTTTAACAAATGCTGTGCCAAGGTCAAGACTGACCTGCAGCTACATGACCAAACTCATGCCCGCGCCAAGCCTGGCGCACTATACGGAAAGCGGTGGTCACACCCGACCCACCCCACCCGCCCTCACAGTTGCAACGACTACACACTGCATAAGACTTTTACAGGCTACACTGCCTAACCCTGTGCCGCTTACGCGGGCTCCGCTGTCTGCAACACCCAACATAGCGGACATGCGGGCTTCTGTCACCACAACAAAGACTTTGCATTGCCACCGCTCATGCCCCTCCTACCTCCCTCGCACGCCGTCTAAGCTCACTGACAGCCAGTGCCTCAAACCGCTGCATAACATGCACACGCTGCATGCAGACAACATTACGTGTTCTTCACCTGTTGACATCACAGCGCAAAAGCTTGTGATGAACAATTGCAAAAGGGGGGTCATGCCAATGTTTATCTATGACGCATCATGTGCGGCACAACACAGCACCAGAGTCACTGACGAGACATTGAAGCAAGCGACCGGCTGGCAGAAAGATGTGACAAAACATGGGCCAAGGCGAGCTAAACCTAGCTGCCACCCACAAAGTAAAAGAACTGCCCTGTCCAACCAAAGACAACCCTCGTTTGCCTCTTCCTTCCCTTTCTCTCTCTCTCTCCCTGTCATCTGTACCAGGTTGCCGCTGTGGCTCGCCATGCCGTGCTGTAAGCCATCCAGAGGACAGCTGCCACCGAGAGAACAACTGAGACTCCTGATCACCGACTGCGGAACCTACACTCAGCGAGTGCATGGTCGACGCATCCAGCCCCGCCCGGTCTACAGAGCACACTACCCCAGCACCGTAGAACCATACATCTGGGCAAGTGCCCAATGGACAGAGGACTCCCTCTCTCATGCCAAGGCCAAGGTCGAACACATGCTCAACCAACTTAAGAAATTGACTGTTACGCAATCAGGACTCATAAGCACCAACCACCGATCCGAACGGTTCCTGGGAGCGTTGCTCGGAGCCGTAGCTGCCGCCAGAACTCTGTTTAACATTGGTATGTCCAGTGTCAACGCAGCGTACCAGACTGTGAACTCAATGAAACCGCTGTTTAATATCTTCCAGAAAGACTTTGCCCAGACTCCGCTGATTACAGCGCTAACGACAGACATGCTGTGGGAGGTCAGCTCCTCCAATGACAGCCTAGCCACAGGTGTAATCCCACCGTACCTGAAACTCTTAAGCCTTGTGCGAACTGTGCTGGCTTCCAGCATCACCACGCCAGCTGACCCTCTACAAACACACCTTGCTTACTCTCTGGGTTGCGCCACCCCACTTCACGTCAACCCCGAGCAGAGAGAAGTGGGTTTTCTCCTAAACCTACCCATCATCGAGTCAAACCGAGCCTACAGGCCCAAAGACATTGTCAACATCGGGTCCTGGAAAAGCAGGACCCAGTTCAAGATATGCACTCCAGACGTGGTGGCCTACCACGACAGCGACACCCTGCTGTACCCGGCCCCAAACCTGCACGGGTGCACCTTGACCAAAGACATTCACTATCTCTGCCCTAGCAAGCCCTTCCTCAGAGACAACACTGAAGGAATCTGCGAGTTGCAACCCCTGGTCAGCCACACACGCTGCCCTGCTGAAGTTAAGCCTCGCACACAAGTCACAGAAACACAAGCAAAGATTGTAGGTGAACGATGGCTGGCTAACACACCTGCGCACACAGCCACTGTCACTCACGAACAGCATGATACAACCAGCCGTGTCAACCTGCTCAGCCAGAGTATGCCGACTCAAGTACCGACAGGTGCCATCTCACACCTCGGTAACCTGTCATGGTACCATCTTCCGAGCAAAGAGTACCAGACAGCACTGGAACTCCCATCCTTTAAGAACTACAACGCCACCTTAGATCCAGAAGGAGATCTCTGGTTTGAGAAAAGGGGGTCCCAACTCACGAACATTGCTCCTGTCAACACAACCCTCCAAGCCTGAATACCACTCACCTGTGTCCAAACCTGGACCGCAGCTGATACTGTTGTATCTTTCCAAGGTCACCGACCACGCACCGACACTCGTCTTGGCCTTCACCCTGTGCCAGACTCAACGAGATGTGAACATCCACAGCCAAGCTCACAAAGCCGTGTCCACCTCAACCTCATGTGAGCTGAGCCAACAGCCTTGAAACCACCTGTCATCCATTGTGCTAATTTGTTGTTCGATGAAGTCCATCCCCTGACTTAATCGAACAAAAAGGGGGAATATGTAGCAACATTGACTGACATCTGGTCAAATGAGTGAACCATGTAATCGGACACCCCACATTCCTCACGCCAGGACACTCACATGCCATAAAACAGAAGAAACTCTGTTTCTCTATCACCATGATCATCATCATCTGGAACACACACACAAATGTTTCCTTAAACGAATCATACTTAAAACCAGTGGTGGAGGAAGTACTCAAGTTTAGTACTTAAGTAAAAGTACAATTACCCTGCAAAATATATACTTAAGTAAAAGTATAATTACTACATCAACATCTTACTTAAGTAAAAGTCATAAGTACATACTTTTAAATTTACTTTAAAGTATTTTTTGAAGTAAAAGTACAATCAGTTGTCTCGATGTCTGGGCTGTTCAATTGTAATAATCACAAACAATTTCTATTGTGTACTGGAAAGGGTTGTTGAGCAAGCTCTCTGCAATACTGACACACTGTAAAAATCTGGTTATTTACTTATTACTCATTAAATATTAATTAAGCTAAGCCAATTATGACATACAATTTATTTTATTTTTACTATACTATTAAGAGCAGTAAAAAAAAAACTCAAAAGCACACAGGTGAGTGTTATTCTGAACACTTTAATCAAATTTGTATGACCAGTTTATTCTGCTCAATAATAAAAAAACTAAAGTTGCTTTAGTCCTTTACCTTGGCCTGCATAGGGAAAATGTAGCTAAAACTGCATTTGAGGCTTATACTCCATTGATTACAGAAAATCCAAAAGCATTAGGCTAATAATGTATAATAGGGGTGTAACGGTATGCAAAAATCACGGTTCGGTACGTACCTCGGTTTTAAAGTCACGGTTCGGTTCATTTTCGGTACAGTCAGGGAAAGAAATGCAAAACATTAAACTGCTGGTTGTTTACTATAAATTTTTTTTTAACAATTTAAAAAAAAAAAAATTAAACACACTTTTTAATTAAATATAATAAATAAAAAAGAATAATAAATAAAATACTGCTGCAAAGTTCTCCACTAAATAAAATACTCTCAAACCAATATTGGCCATGACACTTGCTAGCGAGAGGAGAGAGAGAAAAAAATAAAGATACAATAAAGATATCTACAATAAAGATATTTATGTCCGAGCCCGACCCGAAACCGACAGTTAAAATCCCATTTTTTTTCCTCATACTAATGACACGCGTACGTTTGTTTGTGTGGAAAGCCTGCTTTTATTAAGCAACAGAAAGGCATTCGGAAATGTCCACAGATGATCGCATCAGCGCGCACGGAGCAACAAGCGCTCTTAACACAGGCGCGCATGCACGTGTTTCGTTGTCACAGCAACATAAACAAATTTCCGCACACAGGAAGACAGATGTTATGGTCATATTTTGCATGTATTTTAATCACAAAAACGAACGTTTGCATCAAGTGAAAGCATCAGGCACATTGGCTACCAACATAATAAGCTGTTTTAAGTGTAAAATGTTCAATGCCTTATCGCGCTGATGTGACCGAGCCCGACCCGAAGCTGAACATATCTAAATATCTGTCCGAACCCGGCCCGTACAGTTGTACAGTGCGCGCTCAAGTGCAACGCGGAGACTTCCGACACTTAATGTTCATGTGGAAACTCGGAATATGTTCCGTACACAACTAGCCCAATTCATGTGAAAGATTGCATTCATGTGCACCGCACCGAAAGTCCTATACCGAAACGGTCCGGCACGAATACGTTATGATGTACCGTTACACCCCTAATGTATAACACATTAGAATGAGAAAAAAATAAGCACCAAACTAAATTTGACAAGGTGGGTGAGTGCTTCTCTTAAAACATGCAAGCAATGTGTTGTGTTGTTTCAAAACGCGCGCTGAGCGCGTGAGTTCTTTGACCAATCAGATCTCCGATCTGTTTCAACGTGCATTGGCCAGCAACGCCAAAACGTCAGTCGACCAAAAAAATTTT
This sequence comes from Phoxinus dragarum, assembly GCA_033366665.1. Lineage (NCBI taxonomy): Eukaryota > Metazoa > Chordata > Actinopteri > Cypriniformes > Leuciscidae > Phoxinus > Phoxinus dragarum. The sequence continues at coordinate 174,273 of JARPMJ010001220.1, read as the reverse complement.
ATGCAAGAGATTCGGAAGGATGTAACGACACGCATTTTAATAATGTAGTGGAGTACAAAGTACAGATAATTGCTGAAAAATCTACTTGAGTAAAAGTATAAGTATGCATTATTTTTTTTACTTAAGTAAAGTATAGATACGTAAAAATTTACTTAAGTACAGTAACGAAGTACAAATACTTCGTTACATTCCACCACTGCTTAAAACATTACCAAATGTATTCTGTGTTGCCATTTATATGTCATGACAGGTTTGGGATTTAATTTAAGTTTTAATGTGTATTAATCAAACTCTAAATGCTTCTAATCTGTATATTTTATGTAACTTCGTTATCATATAATCTGAACCTGAGGTGTTTCATATCATTTCAAATCTTGAGACCTAACGGAGTCGAATTCTGATAGCAGAATGCAGTAATGTACATTGTTTTACACGTTATATTCCTGGAGCCGAAAGGTTTGTCACACACTTTTGTAACCCAAGCCAGAAGGGGGTCTTCCCAGCAAACAAAAGAATTCTCCCGCTTCCAGATCACTGAAGGTGATTGGACAATCTGCCATGAGAAGGCATTATCCTTACATTCTTTAAAAAGCCAAAGCTCCCCCAAAATCGCTCTCTCGCTTCCTGCCTTCATCGTCTGCTCATCATGTGAAGTCTCCGATCCTGAACTCCTTCCAGGAGTTCCCTCCACTTTTATTTTCTTTATAAAGTTTCTTTTTGTTTCATTTTCAAATTCTCCTTGGTTCGTTTCCACCTACGAGTCGAACGAACGAAGCCTGAATTCCTTCAGTAACATATCACTTCCACAAGAGGCCTTCTTCAAAACTCGCGCCCTGTCCGAGGAGACACGAGCGCGCGCACTCTGCTCCGAGAACACGCGCAGGCTGGACACAGCTCGTGCACACAAACGAACTTTGCAAGTATTATTAACTCCAACGAGTTTAATGTTTTAAGGTTTGTTTCGATTGTTGGCTCTCTCAAAGGTCTGTGATTTCGTTATTCTATGATGATCCTCTCTACAACCTCAGCGCGTGCTCCGGCACGGCGCGCCCCTCCTCAGAACTTTATCTCTCTCACCTTCTCTCTCTCATCTGTTATTCGTTGTCTTGTTTGTTCACATGTAAGATATGTACAAACATATAATCAGTATGTGTAGTACTTATATTCTGTAGTTGTGCATTTATTAAAACAATATATTCAACTGTTTCTGTGAAAATGCTTGTAAAAATGAGTCAATGAGGTAGATCCAAGAACTACCGCGCTCAATATTTACTACATTAAGTAGTTTAATTTTATAAACACAGGAAAATTAATGTTCACGACCAGAAAGTTAATATTTCTTGGAGTTTATAAGGGATAACTTTATCGAGAAATTGATAGATTGATCTTTGATGGTTTTTGCGGGACAGACACCTATTTGATCGTTACATGAATTTCCCTTAAAGGTTGTCTCATAATCGAAATTAATAAGATTATTGATATATGAATTGAGGAATTATAAGACGTTGTGATCGATTATTCATATATTCATATAATCTATACATTTTCAATTTCGATAATTTAATGTAACTGTAATATGCAAAATATTAATCATATTCATGATTAGTTATTAAAATTCCCTATAGATCATTTGAGCTAATTCATACGGACCCAGAGTCCGAGGCATAAACATTACAATGTGTTGAAATACAGTAGACTAGAGTAAACTGTTGAATTGTTGAAGGTGTAAAGACGTTAGGTAGTATAGCATAGTTGTGATTTTGCTGTAAAAACACGTTTTATTTTGTATAGCTACAGGGCTATACATAATAAAAGTTTCTAGGCATAGGCAAACTAGGCGGTCGCCTAGGGCGCAAACAGCTGGTGAGAGCCACCAAGAGATTTTTTTATTTATATATACCAAAAAGACAGGCACTTAGTGCAAATATAATAGAATAGAAATAATAATATTAAAAAGACACCAGCCACTAAATATTTACAGTGGCATAGGTCGTAGGGCCTGAGGTACTTGAAAGTAGCTTTTGACGCGAAAGACCACGCTCTGGCTGGGGGTCAGTTTGCTCTTGGTAACATTGATTGTGAGACCCAGGCATTCCAAATGGCCGAGAATCAAATCCCTGTGAGCTAGTAGCTCGGTTCTCGACTGTGCCAGCACCAGCCAGTCGTCAAGATAATTATAATTCAGCACGCGCACTCCCTGATGTCTCAGGGGAGAAAGCGCTGCATCCATACACTTCATGAATGTACGGGGCGCTAATGACAGACCGAACGGCAGAACGGTGTATTGATAATCGTCCGCAACAGAACTTCAAACCGGATTCCTCCTCTCCTGCGCACCCGCCTGCTCACAGGACGCCTCATGGAGCTAGCTATGACAATTCTACGTCCACTAGAGACCTCATCAAATACCTTGCTCGCAGCCGCCTGGTGATTTCAGGCATCACCGCATATGACGACCAGCCAATGAACTATTGGGCCTGGAAAACATCGTTCCAAGACGCTATCGCCGATCTAGACTTGTCTGCTGCAGGAGAACTCGACCTCCTCACCAAGTATCTGGGAAAAGAGTCATCAGAACAAGTAAGAAGGATAAAAACAGTCAACATTAAGGATCCAGCAACTGGACTGCACATGGCATGGGAGCTCGACGAAATATATGGCTCGCCAGAGGCCGTCGAGCAGGCCTTGTTCAACAAACTAGAAAACTTTCCAAAGGTCACAACAAGGGATCCACCGAGACTCAGGGATCTAGCCAACCTGTTTTCAGAGCTACAAGCCGCCAAGGAAGACGGCTACCTTGCAGGCTTGTCGTACTTGGATACTTTCAGAGGAATTAAGCCTATCATTGAGAAACTCCCATACAACATACAAGAAAAGTGGCTTTACTTTGGTACAAGATACAAACGGGAACACTTCGTTAGCTTTCCACCTTTCTCTGTGTTGGTTGGATCCCAGGCATGAAATGTCGCTCGCGTGTCCGTCGGCCTCGTGCAGCTTGCCTCCGCACGTGGCACAGGATGAACGAGGCATTTGAATCAACGCCTCGCACACTCAATATCAGTAATAAAAGGATATAGCGTCGTCGCCGGATAGCCACAGGTGAGACGCCGTCAGGAGAAAATGGCTGGGAAGGCGTAGTTTGCTGAAGAGATGCTTGCTCAGGCTGAAGGGCTTGTTCAACGGCGAAGCTCAGTAAACAGTCAGAGACGTGAAGTTGTCGCTGAAGAAGTAAGATCTGCTATAATGGCGAATTCGGGGGACTATTATAGGCTAAGGCTACGCCCCCTTAGAGGCGCCCGCGCCATTGGATGTGCAGTTGCTGCAGCACAGCCTATGAGCGAGCCAGACACTCAATGTGCTAGCTGTGCAGCTGCAAATGCGTTTTACATATAAGCTTCAGTAAATCGCTATGCAATACGAAGTGACCGTTCGTCTGGTGAACTGGTGTTTTCTCCAAAATAAAAGCTCAAGGGTTTATTTCTTGCAAGTGAAGAAATTAGGACAAGAGTATTGTAATTTTCCTATACTATAGTGTCATGTAAAATATTCTTTTGAAATATTCATTTTCATTTAGACAGTAGGTACATTTATAGGCTAAATGGATTTTGCGTCATAGGAATACTTATATAAATCATAAACACCAGTGATAATGTAATGTAAACTTGTAATGAATACTCTATATCATAACTAAAAAGATATTTGACCCCTCTTAATGCTTTTTCTTTGTTCAATGTGCACAGTTCATGGGTTTAAGCTCTTCATTTTGAGCTCTCAAAGTGCACCAGATTGATGCATTTAACCTTAAAATGTACACAATTTTATTGTGGGGGAGCATGCCCCAGAACCCAATTAATGGGGTTCAATAGGAATTTCGCAGCCAAAAAGGCTAGAAACGGCCCTGTATAGCTATCAGGGGATCTCCAGTCATATAGCACGTACGTTTTCAAAGTGGATGTACATAAACCATACATCTTAAGGACGCTTATTTTAAATGTCTATTTACATCTGACAGGAAAATCTTCTATAAGTATTGCAGATGAGCACATCACAACATGAAATAGAAATCTGATGTACCGGTATGTGTGCTATTTTAGAATTCACTGTTGTCAACACTGTTTACATTAGATAGCCTACATGTGCGTAAGGTAAATAAACAGATATATAAAGTAACTAAACATAAGTTATCTATTTTATTTGTCCATTAGTACTGTTGATAAATTGAGGAACATTTGGGGAGAGGAGAGTGGCTCATGAAGCTGAATGCTGCATCAAAGGCTTTGAATGAGTATATTACAGAAATGAATAACAAAATATATTTAAATCTTAAGTTGTAGTTTATTTTTAATTATTGTAATTTCAAACAGAGTAACTACAGCACTTTTCTGATTGGGATCTGAAATGTCTGCAGACTGGTGTGAGCACTGAGGATGAGGAGCCCAGAGCTGAATCCTGGAAATGGTGCCATGGGACCCTCCATCACTCCACCGGCCCTTATGAGACCCTCCATCACTCCACCTGACCTTATGAGACCCTCTATCACTCCTCCTGCCCTTATGAGACCCTCCATCACTCCACCTGCCCTTATGAGAGTCTCCACCACTCCACCTGCCCTTATGAGACCCTCCATCACTCCTCCTGCCCTTATGAGATCCTCCATCACTCCTCCTGCCCTTATGAGATCCTCCATCACTCCACCTGCCCTTATGAGACCCTCCATCACTCCACCTGCCCTTGTGAGACCCTCCATTACTCCCCCTGCCCTTATGAGACCCTCCATCACTCCACCTGCCCTTATGAGACCCTCCATCACTCCTCCTGCCCTTATGAGACCCTCCATCACTCCACCTGCCCTTATGAGACCCTCCATCACTCCTCCTGCCCTTATGAGACCCTCCATCACTCCCCCTGCCCTTATGAGACCCTCCATCACTCCACCGGCCCTTGTGAGACCCTCCATCACTCCTCCTGCCCTTATGAGACCCTCCATCACTCCCCCTGCCCTTATGAGACCCTCCATCACTCCACCGGCCCTTGTGAGACCCTCCATCACTCCACCTGCCCTTGTGAGACCCTCCATTACTCCCCCTGCCCTTATGAGACCCTCCATCACTCCACCTGCCCTTGTGAGACCCTCCATTACTCCCCCTGCCCTTATGAGACCCTCCATCACTCCACCTGCCCTTATGAGACCCTCCATCACTCCTCCTGCCCTTATGAGACCCTCCATCACTCCACCTGCCCTTATGAGACCCTCCATCACTCCTCCTGCCCTTATGAGACCCTCCATCACTCCCCCTGCCCTTATGAGACCCTCCATCACTCCACCGGCCCTTGTGAGACCCTCCATCACTCCTCCTGCCCTTATGAGACCCTCCATCACTCCCCCTGCCCTTATGAGACCCTCCATCACTCCACCGGCCCTTGTGAGACCCTCCATCACTCCACCGGCCCTTATGAGACCCTCCATCACTCCACCGGCCCTTATGAGACCCTCCATCACTCCACCTGCCCTTATGAGACCCTCCACCACTCCACCTGCCCTTATGAGACCCTCCATCACTCCTCCTGCCCTTATGAGACCCTCCATCACTCCCCTTGCCCTTATGAGACCCTCCATCACTCCACCGGCCCTTGTGAGACCCTCCATCACTCCACCTGCCCTTATGAGACCATCCATCACTCCTCCTGCCCTTATGAGACCCTCCATCACTCCACCTGCCCTTATGAGACCCTCCACCACTCCACCTGCCCTTATGAGACCCTCCATCACTCCCCCTGCCCTTATGAGACCCTCCATCACTCCCCCTGCCCTTATGAGACCCTCCATCACTCCACCTGCCCTTATGAGACCCTCCATCACTCCACCTGCCCTTATGAGACCCTCCATCATTACTCCTGCCGTTATGAGACCCTCCATCACTCCACCGGCCCTTATGAGACCCTCCATCACTCCACCGGCCCTTATGAGACCCTCCATCACTCCACCTGCCCTTATGAGACCCTCCATCACTCCACCGGCCCTTGTGAGACCCTCCATCACTCCACCTGCCCTTATGAGACCCTCCATCACTCCTCCTGCCCTTATGAGACCCTCCATCACTCCACCTGCCCTTATGAGACCCTCCACCACTCCACCTGCCCTTATGAGACCCTCCATCACTCCCCCTGCCCTTATGAGACCCTCCATCACTCCCCCTGTCCTTATGAGACCCTCCATCACTCCACCTGCCCTTATGAGACCCTCCATCACTCCACCTGCCCTTATGAGACCCTCCATCATTACTCCTGCCGTTATGAGACCCTCCATCACTCCACCGGCCCTTATGAGACCCTCCATCACTCCACCGGCCCTTATGAGACCCTCCATCACTCCACCTGCCCTTATGAGACCCTCCACCACTCCACCTGCCCTTATGAGACCCTCCATCACTCCTCCTGCCCTTATGAGACCCTCCATCACTCCCCTTGCCCTTATGAGACCCTCCATCACTCCACCGGCCCTTGTGAGACCCTCCATCACTCCACCTGCCCTTATGAGACCCTCCATCACTCCTCCTGCCCTTATGAGACCCTCCATCACTCCACCTGCCCTTATGAGACCCTCCACCACTCCACCTGCCCTTATGAGACCCTCCATCACTCCCCCTGCCCTTATGAGACCCTCCATCACTCCCCCTGCCCTTATGAGACCCTCCATCACTCCACCTGCCCTTATGAGACCCTCCATCACTCCACCTGCCCTTATGAGACCCTCCATCATTACTCCTGCCGTTATGAGACCCTCCATCACTCCACCGGCCCTTATGAGACCCTCCATCACTCCACCTGCCCTTATGAGACCCTCCATCACTCCACCTGCCCTTATGAGACCCTCCACCACTCCACCTGCCCTTATGAGACCCTCCATCACTCCACCTGCCCTTATGAGACCCTCCACCACTCCACCTGCCCTTATGAGACCCTCCATCACTCCCCCTGCCCTTATGAGACCCTCCATCACTCCCCCTGCCCTTATGAGACCCTCCATCACTCCCCCTGCCCTTATGAGACCCTCCATCACTCCACCTGCCCTTATGAGACCCTCCATCACTCCACCTGCCCTTATGAGACCCTCCATCACTCCTCCTGCCCTTATGAGACCCTCCATCACTCCACCTGCCCTTATGAGACCCTCCATCACTCCACCTGCTCTTATGAGACCATCCATCACTCCACCTGCCCTCATGAGACCCTCCATCACTCCCCCTGCCCTTATGAGACCCTCCATCACTCCCCCTGCCCTTATTAGACCATCCATCACTCCCCCTGCCCTTATTAGACCGTCCATCACTCCACCGGCCCTTATGAGACCCTCATCACTCCCCCTGTCCTTATGAGACCCTCCATCACTCCCCCTGCCCTTATGAGACCCTCCATCACTTCCCCTGCCCTTATGAGACCCTCCATCACTCCCCCTGCCCTTATGAGACCCTCCATCACTCCCCCTGCCCTTATGAGACCCTTCATCACTCCCCCTGCCCTTATGAGACCCTCCATCACTCCCCCTGCCCTTATGAGACCCTCCATCACTCCACCTGCCTTTATTGCCTCAGAACAATCTCCGGCGCGAAGGCACAGCTTACCTCTGGGGGTCAGCTGATTCATCAGAATAAAGCCGCAGAATGGAAACTGCTGTGTTGAGATGGCAGGATGTGGGGATCATCGCCTGTAAATACATGATTCTGGTTTGAATAAAGCCTTGTTTGTTGTGTTGTTGACTTTGTTTATTGTTATGGTTACTTTTGTTCATTCTTTAACTTGTGTGTTGATTCCCCCCCCTCCAAACCAAGAGTAAGAAATGCCAAGTTGCTCCGGAATATCCATCCATTCTGTAGCGACAATGACATCCGGCCAGCTGCTTGTCAAATTAGTGAATCGTGATTCTCGCAAACACTTCATTCGTTGTGTGACCAGATGAGAGCGTTGTCTCTTTCGTCCATTCCAACACACACACACACACACACACAAAGAGACACGTAACGTGACACCCACATTCCTCACACCAAGACACCCATGTGCCTTCCACAAAGAAATGCACACACACATAAGGATTCCTTGAAAGGAATCATATTTAAGACTTTTCCACATGTATATGATATTTTTCGGTGTCGCCATTTCTGTGTCACGACCGATTTGGAACCGATTTCAATATTAGCATGTATTATTCAAACTTTAAAATGCCTATACTAATGCATAATAATGTAACTTTGTTTTCATATAATCTGAACATGATGTGTTTAGTGTCATTTTGAATCTTGAGACCTAACGCAGTTGAATCTCGATAATAGACTGCAATGATATGATTATTACGATATGAATCCTTTTCAGTCGTAGAAATGACTTAATTCCAAAGCTGTCATAAATTACACAGCCGAGGGTCCCCTCGACAAGACAAAGAAAGCTTCCCGCTCTCATATCACTGAAGGTGATTGGCTACTCGTGCCAAACCAGGCGTGATCCCTACATTCTTTAAAAAGCCAAACGCTCTGTTTCTCTCTCTCTTCCTGCCTTCATCACTGCTTCGTCATGTAAAAAGTCTCCGAACTCCTTTGGGAGTCTCCGTCTTCTTTTATTTTCTTTATCTAAGTTTCTTTTGTTTCATTTTCAAATTCTCCTTGGTTCGCCTTCACCTAAGAGTGAACGAATTTAGCGTGAATTATTCCTTCAGCAACTTCACTTTCACGAAGTCTTCAAAACTCCCGCGACCAGCGCGCCCCGGAGACACGAGAGCACGCGCCCTGTCCGAGGCTCCACGAGAGAACGCGCCTCCTCTCAGACATACACACAAACAACTTTGCAAGTATTCACTACCACGAGTTTTAATGTTTTAAAGTTTGTTCGTTGTTGGCTCTCTCAAAAGGTCTGTGATTTTGCTATTCCATGATCATTCGTGACCTACCCTCTCTCACTCCCTCTCTCATCTTCTCTCTCTCCCTCGAATCGCGAGCGCACGGCGCGCATCACTCTTACGAGTCATCCTCGCTTTCATTCTCTCTCACTTTCTCTCTCTCATCTGTTATTCGTTTTGTCTTGTTTGTTCACCTGTATGTTATGTACATAGACATATAATCAGTGTATTGTGTAGTCCTTATTCTGTAGTTTTGCATTTATTAAAGCTATATATTCAAGACTGTTTCTGGGTAAATGTTCGTAATGACGAGTCAATGAGATTTACGACCCAAGAGCTACCAGCGCTCTTATTATTTACTACATCGAGTAGATTTAATTTTATAAACACAAGAAAATTAATGTTCACGGCCAGAAAGTTAATATTTCTTGGAGTTTGTTAGAAGGGATAACTTTATTGAGAAATTGATAGTTTAATCTTACGGTCGTTGCTGGACAACACCGATTTGATAATTACATTAATTTCCCTTAAAGATTATCTCATAATCGATCTGAAATAAGATTATTGATGTATGAATGAGGAATTATAATTCGTTGTGATTGATTATTCATATATTCATATAGTCTATCTTCAATTTCGATAATTTATTGTAACTGTAATATGCAATATATTAATCATATTCATGATTAGTTATTAAAATTCCCTATAGATCATTTGAGCTAATTCATACGGACCCAGAGTCCGAGGCATTTACCTTACAATTCCTTCTATCCTAGGAGACTCTTGTAGGTAAAAAAAATATTGCAGCATCAAGCGACATATCACAGTTAAATTTTCCAAGTTATGATTTTAGATAATCATCTGTATAGTGGACCTCATGCATCAATGGCAATATTTCAGATACAATTCATACTCATACTGTGAATGTTGTTTTTGAAAATACTTAAAGGTGGGGTATGTAATTCTCTTTTTTGGCCATTTTTTCAAAATCACTTAAAATCCTATTCCTAACCCACTTACAGCCACTGAGTTAGAAGCACTGAAATAAAAATTAAGCAATTTAATCATCTGTGGAGCAGGTAGGACTCAAAAAACACCAGCCAATCATTTCCAAGACCACCTAGAATCATTGGACATCAGTAAGTGTGTCAATCAATCGGTCGTACCATTGATTGGTCCATGTTCTTTGAATGGGTGGAGTCAAAGGAAAGAAGGTAGGACCATTTGAGTTGTGTATTTTCAAAATCTACCGGCCGTTTTGCAAATCACATACCCCACCTTTAAATATGCAACTAAATAAGTAACTTTTTTTGACTGTAAATAAATTTAATAGTATTATTAAAATGTAATTTTCACTGACATCAAAAAAGTAATGTGATTACATAATGACATATGTGTCCATTACTTTATTCATTTCATCAAAAAAAGTCATCTAATTACGTAATGCACATTACATGTAATGCATTGCATGTTAGATCAAAAAGTAATCTGATTACGTAATGCAAGTTAATGCATTACATAATCAAAGATACGCGAAGTTCAATTGCCTTTGCAATATTTCACATTTATATTTTTTGTATATATTTTATAGTTTTCACATGATTTTATATAATTTTATTGATTGGTTTGTTAAATACACACAATATTGCTGTGTTATTACTGTATTATGTTTAATACAGTATCTCTTCAGTTTAAACCATAAACGCATGGTGTCCACTTCACTGGACATCTGAAAATCTCTTTGAAAAATGTGTAAAATAAAATAAAAATTTAAAATCTTATTTTTTATGCCCTAAGAGCAATAAAAACGAATAGGAAAAAAAAAATCCTCACTGAGGATATCATAATTCATGCATGAAAGGGTTAATATATTTTTTATTTTGAGCACAAAACAATATTCTAAATTATAAACCATTCATCTCTATAAAATAATTAATATATTTTTTATTTTTCAATTAATGTAGCATTTGTTAAAACAGACAGATTAGTGCAATCTGGTTAAAAGAAAGAGATACAATAAAATGTAATACCATACCAAATGTAAACCACTTGATGGCAGTATAGGCCTATTTTTCTGGCTCACATAATTGGCAAAACAGTCTCTCACTGATCCTATGGTTCGTCCTGTAGACTTCTGGACGTCCTGCACACAGATTTCAGAAAACATACAAGTAAGAAGGGAAAAAACAATATGGCAATACCCATATTTGGGGTTTATTATAACTAAACTCCAAACTAAGACCATAGTTTACATGTATGTAAACAATATGCTGTGCATGTACCGGTATGTGTAATTTGTATACACATTCATACACAGACATAGCTATGTCATGTGTATTAATCATATATATATATTTTTTTTTTCTTTTCTTTGGTTAACAAAGCACTTATTACAAACTATTAGTCTAGAGTTCATTAATAGTTTATAAACAGTAGTTAATACATTAATAATTATATACAAATAGTGAGTATACTTTATTCATTGTCACTGTAATTAACAAAGTAATACTGTTTAAATAGCTCATATGTAAAGAGGTAGATAATGGTCTGTTAACAACTTATTAACCAGTTATCACTAGATTCAGTCATGGAAAATAGAACAGTGCTTTAAACCAATTAATTGGACATTAATTGCATTCATATTCAATGTTCCTTAAACACTGACACGCACATACACGTTGGGTTTCCATTTTTTTTTGTAACTTTCCATATAAATAATGATTTGTATACTATCCCCTAACCCTAACTAATGTATTTCAACAACATGAGTATTTGAATGTATTTCATAGTGACAGCATTGTTTTTATTTATTTTAAGTGGTTATAAGCTGACTTTGGGGATAGGCTTAATATATGTGTAATATAACATTTTAAGGAATTCTTATAATTAATGCAATTAATGTCTAATAAAGTATGGTCTAAAGCACTTAATGACATTTTCTGATATTCCATGACCTAATCTAAAGTGAGAACTATTTACGGTAACTCTTTATATATGAGCAAATTTAAAAATAATAATTTGTTTATTACAGTGACAATGTATGAATAACTCACTGTTTGTTAAAGTAGACTTAAATGCATATTTACTACAGTTTATCAACTATAAATTAACTATAAACTTTTGTAAATGATTTGTAAACACTGCATATATCACTATAAAGAGTGCATGTATGGGTAATTTGTAGGTCTTTATAACACATTTATAGAAAGACATGTCATATGTACTAATAATCATGCAATATTTCAAAATATGAATTATACATACAAAAACATTTTATGGGCTATATTTATGTAAAGACATGTAATTGTTCCAATTTCTTATAGGTTGCATAGATACCTGTGCATATATGTACTGTACAAATCGTTTTTTTACTTTATGAGGATATATTTAATAAATGGATATTTCATATTTGTACATATATTCGATTTCTGTATAACTACATTACTTAATGTATTAACGTGTTAAATTTTTTCTTTCGTTACAAAATATTATTTTGGAGACCAGAGGCCTCAAGTATAAAACTTGCGTAGATTTCACCTGTTGTGCACACACACTACACAAACACAGATTTAGCATACTCACAAAAGTAAATTCTCTTTATCAGTCCCAATTAATGGAAAATTGTGCATACCTGCATTGCCACCGTCTCCTACCCGAAATAACGCATCCATGTTATACTGGCACGATAATACGGATTGTAAATGCCAACACATTGCTACATTTTTCTATACTCAGTCTTGTTTAAAAAGCATATTATTCTCATCCATTTCCATTAGCAGATGAGTTTATTTGTTGTAGGAATTCGGTTTATAAAGAAAATATATTTTAGGATGTTTAAATATTTTTTTGTGTAAACAGAACAGATATTTATTTTTGGATTTTTCAAAAATAATACATCAACGTGTCACTGACAGAACATTTAAAAATTAAACACAAATATTTCAGTTTCCTTTAAATTTTACATTTTTTTCAGAATGTTTTTATGTTTTACTTTCTGTCTTCACACAACAGCATACCTGTGTCAGCGGTTGTACATTTCATCAGACCTACTCAAAGTGAAGGAGTAGGGCAGTGTCTGTCTGTACTGTATAGTGTATACTGTCTGCTAATCATGACATGTGCACTGCTCATCACTAGAGCTTCAGCATAACAATTAATGGTCATTTAAAATGCTTACTCAATCCACAAGTGTGGCATTTTTAATTTTAAGTTTTAAATCATTCTATTTCCTTCAATACTACTTACTCACATACCAGTAAAAGAACGCATGCACATATCTCAGTGTACTTCTGGTGAGCACATATTTACAGCAATTTTATTTTTTTATAAAACCCAATGTGCACATGGTAAATTGTTTATGCAAATTTCAAAGGTTCAAACTTCAAGTAGTCCATCAACAAATGTCAGACAAAAAATGCCAACAAAAACATCCAACATCAGACTCCTAGTAGAAATTCATTTGATGACACATTAGCACAGCAAAACTCAGAGACAGTAATTGGAGGAAAAAAAGTCCCTGTCTCCGAGAAACCAAAGACATTTATTTGCTGCATTTTGAATCAAGAATGCTGGTCCCTCTACACTGGGTGCTGTTGTTACTCCAAACCCAGGATGTAGTTGATGCCTTGTACCAGACCAATGATAACAGGCTGCCAGGCCACGAGGTAGCGCAGCCAGTCCAGCAACTGTCCGTACATGACGTGGGGTCTCTCCCATCTAAAAACAGAGTTAAGGTGCTAAATTTGCTATTTAAAAACAAACAAAATTAGTTTATTTACACATTAAATAAGTTGAAACCTGCCAGATAAAACAGTAATGAGCTGCTGAATATACATTGATCCATGCAGACAGCTACTTATCAAATAAATACATAGACACAACTGGTTCTAGGCTTGGTTCAAAGAAGCCTGATTGGAATAAAATCAGTAGAATAATAACCTGGTTGGCAGACTTTTCTTATAGTTTCAGGAAAATGTCAATAAGTTGTCAAAAGCAGAGGATATCACAGCTTTTACCTAAATTGATATAACTTTAGAACAGGAAATGTTTTCACAAAATTTGACACACTTATGTCTGAAGACAGAAGCAACAGGGTTTGGCCATTTGTTGGCACTATAACAAAACATAACAGTGACCCAAGAGTTGCAATCATTGTCCACAAGGACAGTTGTGTATCTAGAAAAACATGACTTCCATCAGCCAATCACATTACAGCAGTAATTAGACAAGGTTAACAAGGTTAATAATTTTGCACAGAAAATTGAGCAAAAAAAAAAAAAAAAAAACATGTGAATGGGTTATGGCTCAGTTGTGTTTGTGGTTCTGGTTGTTTTTCCCTCTTCTTTTGTAGGTCTGGTGTGATTGGGGAGTTTTACTTAAGTGAACCTGTGTGTGAACCAAAGTGAAACTTTGTCATGGTGCCTTATTTAAACGATGTGCGATTGTTAGTCTGGGTAAACTGTTGCTTAAGCAGTTTTCCAGATCCACGTTCCAGTTTTGGGATTTTGTTTCTTTTCAGTAACATACAGAAAACGTACTCTGTTACCTAACGTAACCTCGGTTCTCTCTAGATGAGGGAACGAGTACTGCGTAATAGAATTACGCACCGGGTAAAGTCATCTTTGCTCGAGATATGAAGCCAAAAATGTATCCTTAAATTTGTATATATTGTCAACGCAGTGCAGCAGCAGGCAGACCTAGAGCAGGCTGTCTCGCATGCCCATTGGCTGCCTCGCGACAACTGCAGCAGCCTACCACTGAGCCGCGCAATGGCCCAATGAGGAAGCTTCGCGTCATAGCCCGCCAGAATGGGGGTGGCTTAGCGTATAAAAGGAAGGCTCGGGGACTGCTATAATGGTTTTTCATCGCCTGAAGCGAAGTGAGCTCGCGGCGCGATCACGGCCGGGAACGCAGTACTCGTTCCCTCATCTAGAGATAACCGAGGTTACGTTAGGTAACCGAGTATGTTCTCTTACAAAAGGTTCTCTCGTACTGCGTGATAGAATTACGCACCGGGAACCCCTTGTCAACGCCATGCACGCCAAGCATTCACTACATGAATCCCAGGGGGGAACGCCCCGTGGGACACATAAGTGGGAAACAGGCGGCCAACAGAGTGGGCTCGCACATGTACATAAGCACACCGTAGGGGATATATGAAGAGCGGCACCGCCGGTCTTATACTGACTCATCGACCCTTATAGTGCAGCTCAACCAGGGCAGTCGAATAGAGACTGAAAGGAGTCTAGCCTGCAGGGCGGGATCTTCCAGGTTATAAAACCTAACAAATGTAGAGGGGGAGGCCCAGCCTGCCGCCGTACAAATGTCTTGAATAGAAATCCGCTGGACTAAGCCCACGAGGAGGCCATGCCTCTGGTGGAATGAGCCCTGACGCCCAGAGGGCATTGCAGGTCTTTAGACGCATAAGCCGCAGCAATAGCGTCCACTATCCATCTGGATAGACTGGTGTTTCGAGGCGGCGAGACCCTTGGTGCACCCACCAAACGAAACAAAAAGCTGCTCCGAGCGCCTGAAGGCGGCGGAGCGCGTGATGTAAATTCTCAGTACTCTGACAGGGCAAAAGAGGTTTGCGTCGACCTCGCTGCCGGATGTCGGCAAAGTTGAGAGTGAAATGATCTGCGCTCTGAAGGGGGTGCCGATCGCTTTGTTGACATAGCCATGTCTCGGTTTAAGAACGACTTTAGAGTCATTAGGTCCAAACTCGAGACACGCGACGTTAACAGATAACGCGTGCAAGTCACCCAGACGATTAACTGATGACAGGGCGACCAGAAATACGGTTTTGAGCGCGAGGTGCTTCAAATCCACAGAGTGCAAAGGTTCAAAGGGATGTCAGGGCCTTCAGGACCAAGGAAAGATCCCAGATAGGAACCGGTGAGGGCCGCAACATATACTTTGAGCATGGAGGGGGACCTGCCCATGAAGGAAGCAAAGCACCCATGAAACACCACAAGTTTGTGGTTCTAAGCCTTTGTCAGTGCACCATTTAGTAAAAACAGACCATTTGCTCCAACTCCAGCCGCACCAACTCCGAGAACCATGTCTGGTTCTCCCATCGGGGGGCTATGAGGAGCACCGAATGGCGCGTTTCCCTGATTCTCCTGATTACCTGTGGTAACATCGAGACCGGGGGGAACGCGTACAACGGGCATCTGGGCCAGGGCGTCCTCGTTCTTCGAAAAGAACCTTGGGCAGTGGGCGTTGTCTTTTGATACAAATAGGTCGACTTTCGCTCTGCCGAAAAGGCGCCACAGTAATTGGACTGACTGCGGGTGCAGGGACATTCCCCCGGGGGAACGTTGTCCCTGGACAGTTTGTCCGGGCCATCGTTCAGGTGTCCCGGCCCAGGCTCTGAGCGAGCACAGTGAGTGCTGAACCCAAACGAGCAGACATTCCGCCAGATCACAGAGGACTCTGGATCTGACACCGCCCTGGCAGTTCACGTATGACACCACAGACATGTCCATGCGAACCAGTATGTTGTGGCCCCGCAGAGATGGGAGGAAGTATTTCAAAGTGTTCTCGACCGCTATCATCTCCAGACAGTTTATGTGGAGGCTCTTCTCCAGGTTTGACCAGAGGCCAAAGACCGGTCTGCCCTCGAAAAGCCGTCCCCGTCGAGAAAACTTTTCGGTACGAGACAACTCCCATTGTCACTCCCTGCTGATACCAGTCGGCCGCTATCCAGGGCTGCAGAGCTGAAAAGCAGCTCTGAGTCGCGAGCCGCCGGCGGCCCAGGCTCGGTGAGGCACACGAGCATTCAGCCAGCGTTGCAGAGGGCACATACGCAGTAGACCCAGCCGGAGCACTGCTGCGGCTGAAGCCATAAAGCCCAGCATTCTCTCAAACGTTTTCAGGGGGAAAACACTGCCTTTCCGAAAAGACGCGGCCAGACGCTGAACACAGCTGTGTTGACAAGCGGGCCGTCAAAGCCACCGAGTCGAGCTCTATTCCCAGAAAAGAGGTTGACTGATGGGGCAGCAGTGAGCTCTTGGCCCAATTGACCTTGAGACCCAAGCTTTCCAGATGACTGAGTAGTACAGCTCTGTGAGACATAAGTTCCGCCTCTGATTGTGCTAAAATCAGCCAATCGTCCAAATAGTTCAGAATTCGCATACCCTGACTTCTCAGGGGAGCGAGAGCACTTGTACTGCACTTGTACACAGTACAATGCACTTGTACTGATAGGACGATGTACTGATATACCTGACCGTCGATGGCGAATCTCAAGAATGGCCTGTGACGGGGTATGATCTGGAGAAATAAACCAGTCCCTCGGGCGAATTTGTGCGAGGATTTGTCTGGTCGTGAGCATTTTGAATGGCCTCCTCATGAGAACTTTGTTCAAATATCTCAGATCTAGTATAGGTCTGAGAGCTCCGTCCTTGGGTACGAGAAAATAACGGCTGTAAAAGCCTGACTCACTCATTTCTATGAGGATGTACCGGTTCTATCGCCCCCTTGCACAGCAGTTTTGCTATTTCTGAGCGAAGTAGGTGTGCTACTTCTGAGTTCATGCTCGTCACGGTCCAGGCTCGAAAGCGCGGGGGACGGTGAGCGAACTGTAGCGAATAGCCCTGCTATTTAGAGAGCTTAGCGTGGAGCTTTGGCAGGAAGGGTGCTGACCTAGAAGCGGGCGCTTGGTGGCGGCTAGGCAGAAAACACCCGTCGAGCCTGTTAGGCGTGGGCGCCTCGGGCGGAGACCACTCGAGGCCTAGTTGTTCGACGGCCATGGTGATGAGGCAGAGCAGTTCCGCGTCCAAATTATCCCAGGCAGATTCCTGTGTCGAATGGGAGGCGGAGCGGAGGGATCTGGACCACTCTTTACTGTCCGACGCCAGGATGGAACAGCTGTCCTCGATGGCGTCCTCCTCCACCTCATCCCCTAGGGCGACGGCAGTGAGGCATCAGGCCGAAACAGGCATCTGCGCGGCATCTCTGGGCACGGCGTTTCTTCTTCCGCGGGCCACTGGAGAGAGGCGGAGCGAAGGCTTCGGCGTCGGACACGGCAAGTCGAGCCCGCAGGGTCGACATTGACAGTTCTTCGCAGTGGATGCAGCCTCCCGAAGACAGAGCGAGGGCTGCATGGTCACGGCTCAGGCAGAGAGCGCAGATCACGTGGCGGTGCAAGAGCCACAGGAAAATCGAGGCATTTTGAATCAAACGCCTCGCTCTTTTAGATACGTGAGTCGCGTCATCTCCTCTTATTATCACTTGCACTTCATGTAACATGTATAGCATGGTCTTGCAGAATTTACATCATCTCAGGATTTACACATGATAAATGCAGGGAGAATGATAAATGCTGACGGAGAAGATTTCAGAACTAGATACACGCATCCAAACTTTAATTGAGGTTAATTGTAAGAGTGCAAGGGCTTTAGATAATACTTTGGATGTGACTAGCTAAGCGAAATCTGTACATTGTTCGGTTCCGGCTGAAGTAGAGCCAGTGCAGCAAGGGCAATTGGGTGACCGTGAGACGCTGTAGTCACGGGACAAAACACCGCTCTTCTGTTCCGATTACCACAACAAATTGATTCTCCCCACTCAGTGAAACAACCACTGATAATCCTATTGAATGTGCCCTAGTTATTGGCGATTCTATTACACGGAACGTGAAAATAGAGACACCAGCCACCAGTCACATGTTTGCCGGGAGCCAGAGCGCCTGACATCAAAGAAAATTTGAAAGTGCAAGCTAATGCTAATCGTTAATTCTCTAAGATTATTATTTCACGTCGGCACTAATGATGTTCGACTTCACAAGTCGAAGATCACTAAAATTAACGTTAAAGAGGTGTGTGAACTCGCAAGAACGATGTCAGGCACTGTCATTTGCTCTGGCATCCTGTTCGCAGGAGCGATGAGATACTTATCAGATTGTTATCACTCAATGGCTGGTTGTCTAAGTGGTGTCTGCAAAATAATATAGAATTTTTTGGAAGTTTTTGGGGCAGATAAATCATCACATAGAGACTCTAGATATCATCATATAGAGACTGTGCCTGTTCCCCGAATTAGGAAATACAAAAAACTTTGAATCCCATCAAAGGGTAAAAATTTAATTGATGTTCAACAAATAAAAACCATATATAGTACAAATGAACAAATGATAAAGCTCGGGTTGCTGAATATTCAATCCCTTACTTCAAAAGCACTTATTTTTAATGATATAATTACAGACTATAACCTAGATGTGCTGTGTTTGACAGAAATCTGGCTAAAACCAAACAATTACATAACTTTAAATTAGTTTTTAATATACATTTTAATATACATGTAGATAACGATAAAGATGCATTGGGATTAGCATTTAAAGACATTCTCAACTCTATTGGAGTGTTAATCTATCATCTATTAATCATACTCTAGATTTAATATTATAGCATGGAATCAATGTTGATGCTGTTGAAATTCTGCAGCAGAGCGATGACATCTCAGATCATTATCTAGGCCCGCCGGCCCAAAGGTGCAAGGGTGGTTTTTCCAAAAAAGTCATATAACCATTCCGAAGCTGTTAATTTGAGGTAAATTAAGCTTTTTTTTTTTAGCAATGCAAAATAATTGATCTTTCATTTTCGTGTTATACATCCATCGATCCTGTTCAGTTTCTATTTTTTTTCTGTATACTCACAATAAAAATAAAGTGTTTTGCTTTTTGCCAAATAAAGAAAAATTAACATGATGCGAGTTCTGCACTCTCTCTGTCAATTAACTCCAATTATCTGTAACTCCGAAAATTCAGTCAAACAGGCAAACATACCCATGGGCATAAAGCTTGAGATCGCATCTTTCAAATGAAGTAATTTATATTAAAAAATTTATATTCTCAGCTTCTGTAATCTGTATGAAAAGAGAGTGATTCCAGTCGAGCTGATTACGAGCTCATTAACTTTAATTCGTTCACGCCTACTCACGGAGCGCGCTATTCACAAGATAATGTGTTAAGCCATCTATGCAAAACAGGTAAACACCCCAAAGCAAATGCATTAAACGCTTCAAGTTTCATCATTCAGTCACCTGCGCGTTGAGAAGATGACACGATTCAATAATATTCTGAAACTTTTAAAAAAGGAATGTAGCTTCATCACTAGCTCCGCCTGCAACTCGGAGTGCGCTTAGCAACACAGTCAGAAATCAGAAAGAGTAAGAACATATTTACCCATTTTTTTTACAGATGTTAGTTTTTTTTGTTTATACTTAGTGTTAATACAATATGAGCCTGTATGACTTTATTATTTATTTTTGGAGATTGGTTGATGATGTTACATATGTTTTGTGTTATCAGCATTGCTAAATGTCCATCAGTAGCCGCGTTTCCATTACATATTTGCGCAAATGTTTTGCGCTATTATCTAAATATAGATAAAAAACGATTGCGAAATGACGGCGTTTCCATTAACTGATGTTATGCGACTAAAACATCCTTTTTTCTCTTGCGATAAGTCATTCCAAAAATCACGGCAACGGACGTTTTTTTATATAATATCACAGCCACCGCATTTGACATTATTATTATTAATGACTTTTTGCCCCTTTATTAAACATTTAAAATATTCACAAATTAATATGGAAAACATTTCGATTTTACTGGTTTTCTAAGGGCAAATTAGAACCTGGTATTGATATTTATCAGAATCATGGCCCGTGAAAGTCAACTGAATGTGTCCAGAGCTGGAATTGAAGCGCTGACCCAGCAAGCTGGACAGCACCAAAGATGAACTTGACATGGTCCAACGAGAACTGAGACACTCTTACCTGCTACAAAAAGAACCACAGCAGAAGAGACATCTCACTCCCCCACTTGCAATCAGCAGAGAAACCTCCCCCAGCCAAGCACAGAGTTACAAAGGGGGGAGACAAACCACTCTGCTTAACATGTCATCAGACAGTTTCATTAAAGCTTCTGCGGCAGCAGAGGGAAAAGGATTGATTTAGACGAATCCTGAAATGACACCTGTAACTCAAAGACCTCAACCGAATGGCCAGACAGATCCCTGCATTTACACCAGTTTGCAGGAGACCACGACGTCCACGCTTACCTGCAGTCTTTGATGAGTGTGAATCATCAAGATAGACTCTATCTGATCTGGATCACATCCAGCCCAGAGTTGCGACACTTTCTGGCTCGGCAGCCAGAAAACATCCAGTCTGATGTTGACCAGCAGCTGAAACAAGCCATCATAAAGGAATTTTCAGAGTCTGAAAACAGACTGATCACTGCCCTAGACACAAAACAGGGTCGGCATGAAACTCCCTACGTTTAGTACCACAGACTCAGACGAGCTTACTTCGGAGCTCGCAACTAACCTGGGATGGAGGAGGACACCAGCTTCAAGAGCCTTTATTATAAGTCACCATTTAGGCATTATGGCCTGCTCCCACACAATGCCTATCCAACAACTACGTGACCAGACACAAAAAGCCTTCAACAAAAACACAAGGCCTCCTCAAAAAGGGTTTGTAAGACCCCAGTGATACTGAACTGTGAAATCCAGAATCCAAAGCTGGTACCAGAAAGCCACAATGCAAGAGCCTTAAAAAAAAGCTCCTATCCAGCAGAGGGCAGAACCATCACCATGGCCATAGACCTAGACACAAGACCAACTGCTGGGTGAGGATGTTCTTTTCCATGGCTCCTCGCAGCGAACACCACAGGACGTCCCACAGCAGTCTACAACAACATCATCCTGTACACCTTTCACACAGGTGCCAAACAGAGGCTGCACCTGCTTTTGAGTTACAAGAGCTGCTAGCACTAGCAAAAGAGCTGCTTGAACAGAACTCACCTGAAGAGTACTGGGAAGAACAAACCTCTGAGTCTTGCACAACTCAGGCAAGCTCAAGTCAGCACTGCCACCAGAGCAGAGTAACACTGCAGACTTCAGACGCCTGGTGACTGAGTGCAGGACCACCTGCTGCCCTTTTGCTACCAGTACTAGGTCAGTATGAAACTCTCCACACTACGCAACACCCATAACCACCTCCTGCAGCCACACACAAGCACCTGCCTCAAATGAACTGACTTCATTATGACAGGTGACACACTGTCAAGACACCTGCTGCAGAGACCTGGACTTGGCTACTGTCTACATCACCCACCGTAGAACAAACACCACTCCAGTAGACACAAACCAGAAGGGTGTCTGATCTGAAGCAGAGGGTGTTGTGATATTGTCTGCACCTTTAACGTTGCTCGTTGTTGTCTATAGCACGGACAACAACGTTCAAAAGGGGGGATTTGTAGCGTCTGGACCAATCAGACACGCACTAACATTGATGTTCAACAAATAAAAAACAGATATAATACAGATGAGCAAATGATAAAGCTTGGGTTGCTGAATATTCAATCTCTTACTTCAAAAGCGCAAAAAGTTAATGATATGATATCAGATTATAACCTAGATGTGCTGTGTTTGACAGAAACCTGGCTAAAACCAAACGATTACATTGCTTTAAATGAGTCAACCCCACAAGATTACGGTAAAAAACATGAACCTCATCTGAAACGCAAAGGAGGAGGTGTTGCTGTAATTTATAGTAATATTTTCAAAACCACTAAGAAATCTAGTTTAAATATAATTCTTTTGAAGTGTTGGTGCTTAAAGCAACACCAAGTAGTTTTTCAACCTTCATAATATATTTCCAAGACCCTTTTGATGGTACATCGACTTACAATAGGTTGAATGACACATCTGGCATAGCCTGACGGGGTCTGTATTGCTTTTACTGGCACTACGGAACTTCGGGGTTCGGGTAGTAACCCGAGCACAAAAAGAACTACAATATTCGACTGCTTTACGGCATACCTCACTTCCCCCACCACCCCCCACTTCCTCAATTTCGGACGTGAGAGCCCAAATAGCGTTTGTTTGCCGGCTGGTATAGCGACATTTCACACGCAACGCAGGCAGTCTGCCCAAGACGTGAGAACTCCTTCTGCAGAGTTCGGGGTATCGACTTGTCAACAAATAGACGTATATCCCCTGGTGTAACCATGACAGATTTTTAGCGACAGTAGTAGAAGTCAATACTGTTTCTTAACTGTAGGGGGCCCCTGAGAGCAAAAGCTACTTGGTGTTGCTTTAATTTACAAATATATAGTGTAAACGATAAATCACGTTTAAAAAATTCTGCTGGCTACTGTATACAGGCCACCAGGGCACCATATAGACTTCATCAAAGAATTTGCAGACTTTCTATCAGAATTAGTATTGGCTGCAGATAAAGTACTAATTGTTGGTGATTTTAATATACACATAGATAATGAAAAAGATGCATTGGGATTGGCATTTAAAGACATTGTAAACTCAATTGGAGTTAGACAACATGTGTCAGGACCTACTCATTGCCGTAATCATACTCTAGATCTAATACTATCACATTGAATAGATGTTGATGCCGCTGAAATACTGCAGCAGAGCGATGACATCTCAGATCATTATCTAGTCTCATCTAAATTACATTTAGCCAAGGCTGCAAAGCCGACTCCGTGTTATAAAAATGTTAGACCTATCACTTCTGCCACTAAAGATTGCTTTATCAATAATCTTCCTAATCAGTTTCATCATCTCAGCATCCCGGATAGCTTAAAAGAACTTGATATTGCAACATAAACTTTTAACTCTCTCTTTTCCAGCACTTTAGACACAGTTGCTCTGCTGCGCTTAAAGAAGATTAAAGAACATAGTCCAACGCCGTGGCACAACGAGCACACTCAGGCCCTTAAGAGAGCAGCCAGAAAAATGGAGCGCAACTGGAAGAAAACAAAACTAGAGGTATTTCGGATTTCATGGAAGGAGAGCTCGATGGCTTACAGAGAGGCTTTAAAAGCTGCTAGATCTGCTTATTTTTCAACCCTATTAGAAGAAAACAAACATAATCTTAGGTATTTATTTGAAACAGTGGCTAAACTAACGAAAAAGAAAGCTTCAAGCCCAGAAGTTTCCAAGCAACACAGCAGTAATGACTTTATGAACTTCTTCACTTATAAGATCGATAATATCAGGGACAAAATTATAACTATGCAACCGTCTAATACAGTATCGCATCAGGAAGTGCATTGTAGTCTCCCTGAGGGAAAATTTTATTCATTCATTGCTATAGGAGAGGAAGAATTTTGCAAACTCGTCAAATCATCTAAATCGACAACTTGTATGTTAGACCCTATACCGACTAAGCTGCTGAAAGAGATGCTTCCAGATGTCATAGATCCTATTCTTAATATAATTAAATCATCTTTGTCTCTAGGATACGTACCAAAAACATTTAAGCACATGGACTCCATAGTGACTGAGTCAGTTAGATTGGATTTGACAAAGACATTTTACTAGTTTACTAGCTACACACCAGTCTCAGCATAACTCCAAGCTAGAGGAAGAGAACAAAGAGCTAGAGTTTCCTTTTTGACTAATAAATTGAACCGCAACAAAGCTATAGCAAAAACTGATGTGGAAGTTAGTCAGCCTGATAACATTTATCCTGACTTACAAGCATTCTTTGAAACAGATGTAGCTCTCCAATCAGTTACTCTTGCCTTGACATCAGAATCTCTTTCCCAAGTAGCTAACCTCTCCAAGTTGTTTTGTAGGGTTCTGTTGGACCATGTCAAGTCTAAGAAAGGCAGTGCCTTTCTATGTTCTGACAATAGACCATCAAACCATGTGCGAACTAGGGGACCATTAGCATCTAGCACCTTCTCTGAAGTGTCATCTATACCACTGTATGCTGCAGCTGTCTGACAAAATCTTTCTGTGTACTCACTAACATTTTCATCCTTCTGTACACAACTAGTGATCTTTGACCAGTCTATTTTGGGTCCAACAATGTTCTTTAGAATTTTCAAAACACCTTCTCTCAATTCATCTTTACTGGCATGTAGTAGTTCAGAAGTAACAGCAGATTCAAAACTGTTGAATTCAGATTCAGTTAAAGTGTGTATGTCAGGTTAAATTTGTAATTATGATTAACACAAAATAGTTAGGAGAAATACACGTTTGACAAGTTGATGTATTGTTTTGTATGTTTTTCGATACCTAAAGGCAGAATATAAGATGGAAAAGTTCGTTATTTTCAGTCCTCACTTAAAACTGCTCCTCCCCCCAAACGAATCGTTTGACGTCATGAGGGAGACGCCTCCCCAGCTCGCTGAGTTGTGTTGATAATTGTACGAGTGATAGAGCGAGAGAATTAGTGATTAGGACATTTATTTAGTTATTTAAGTTAGGTAGTTAGTATACGCAGGCGTATTTTCGCGATGGTGAATTACTGCGTTTGTGCTGGGTGCAAAAACACCGTTAAAACCGGTCACAGAGTCCACTTTTCCCAAAAACCAGGTCTGTGTTCCGTGCCTGGGTCAACTTTTTTCGGACCAAACGCGCTGACTTCAGTGCTGCTTCGGTATCCAAGACTTCGGGCATTTGCAGCACCCATTTCACTGAGAAGGACTACGCGGTTGAAGATCTCATGAGTTATAAAATTTAAAACCCGAGTGAGACTGGTAACTGATGCGGTGTATGCTATTGTAGTAGAAGCAGTCGATCACGCCCGCGCTCCCTCTCCCTCTCCCTCTCCCTCTCTCTCTCTCACACACACACACACACACACACACACACACACACACATTCCAGCAATGCAATCACACACACACACACCAACATATTCCAGCATTGCAATCTTGACACCACAGCCTGTTCATTATAGGCACGGAGCTTCAGAGCTAAGGCGGAGCTACAGATTATAGCTACGGGTTATATGTCCCTAAATAACCCGCGTATAACAGTAGTTCCGCATTAATTGATTTGCACGCGAGTTTTATTTATTTTTATACCGTGTATTCTCCATGTATATTCATGCACCGAACCGTGACGCCCGTACCGTTTCGGTTCAATACGAATACATGTACCGTTCCACCTCTAAGTTATGCCTATACTTACCAGACACCTGACCAACTCTCCACTGGTTCTCTTCACACCAGATATTTATGTTTCTTCGATAGGAATCATTTACATTTCTGTTTGGCTCCTCATCTGTCTCCCGCCTAAGAGGCTCAAAATTGTATGGCTGTGGGCCATCGAATAGGTTTGAGGGGAATTTTGGACCTCCTCAGACTCAAAACTCTCCATACTTGAATAGAACTTTGTTGGCACGTCTCCCTCATATGACGTCACAGCTCAGCTGTGTTTAAAAAATATGATCTTGACAGAAATGGCTATAAAGCTTATTGTAGGGCAGTTACAGTAATAATTTTAATGATAATCACATTTTCACTCAGACATCTTAACCTTATTTAATATATCTAAAAAAAAAATTGAACCTGACATACACACTTTAAAATTTGTGACATCAACTGTGTGACTTCTGTTACCGCCATGTCATATAGACGCATTTTGATGATCAATGCCCTTCTAAATTCAGAAAAATGTGTGCGTGCTGAAGGTAAGCTTTGAGATATTCTCTCTATATCTTTAGGAGCTAAAGTTGAATTGACTGCTTGTGACTGCAGTACGGAGGTTGCAGACGGAACTGCATCAACCCCTTTTCCCCTATTCTGAGCCTTTTGTCTTGCTCCACACACTTCAACTGAATTTACAGGCACATCAGTTAGTAAGAACTCGAGCTGCTGCGTTTTGAACTAGCTGTAGTTTGTTTATTAAGCGTACAGGTACAGGGCAACCACCCAGTAGAGCATTACAATAATCTAGCCTTGAGGCCATGAACGCATTAACTAATTGTTCCGCATTTGTCAATGAGAGGATATAGCATAATTTAGATATATTTTTTAAGATGGAAAAATGCGGTTTTACAGATGCTAGACACGTGACTTTCAAATGAAAGATTGGTATCAAAGAGCACACCCAGGTTCCTAACCGACGACGAAGACTTAAAGCAGCCATCAAGTGTTAGACAGTATTCTAGGTTATTACGCGTGGAAGTTTTTTGTCCAATAATTAGAATCTCTGTTTTTTTCTGAATTTAGTAGTAGGAAATTACTAGTCATCCAGTTTTTTATGTCAGCTATGCATTCCATTCATTTTGTGAATTGGTAGGTTTCGTTAGGTTTTAAAGAAATATACAGCTGAGCATCGTCGGCATAACAGTGAAAGCTAATTCCATGTTTCCTAATGACATCTCCTAATGGTAGCATATACAGAGTGAACAGCAGCAGTCCTAGTACTGAGTACTGTTGGGGGGGTTGAGACCAGCAATTTTGTCCATAAAAATATTTCAGAAAATGTTCACATAACATTGTAGATGGCACAATGCTGTCTGAGTCACGAGGGTTAATAAGAGATTTAAAAACATTAAAAAGAACCTTAGGCCTCAGGCTACAAGGTGAGATAAAAATTTAGTTTATTTAATTTATTTGTAGTCACAACTAACATTACAGCCTATTTGTATTTTGATTGTTGTCTTATTATTACTTGATGTAATAAATTATTTTTTGAGCTTATTCTGCGGTCATCTCGACCTAAATGTCACATCTTTGAGCCAGGTGAGACGGTGTGTTGTGTATGTTTCACACAATATGGGAGATGTGACTATATTGGGTTTGATGCTGGGTGATAATATGAGCGACTCATCTAATGAAGTGTTACAACAGTTTAGTGCTCTTACTACAAATTAAAATGATCACTGAAGGGCTTTTCATACTGCACTTAAATCACCAGTTATTGTTATTCTAAACCTCGCTTTTAACCATGGAAGATGAGCAGGATTAATTGTTAATCCTGGATTCAGTATGAGCAGTGTAAAACAAGATAACCCAGGAAAAACGCTAGATTGGTTTCAAGTATTTCAGAGAGCAGCATAATAAAATGTATTAAATGTAACACAAACAAGTGGCATATCACTGTCTTATAATGGATGTCTCTCATACCAAATGCACTTTCCCTAAAAATGGAACTTGTGTATACACATTATCCTAGAGACTTGTCTGGAAAAATCATCATATAATGTCAATTAGTATTTTCTTACTCAGTGATAAAAATGTATAACAATAAAAATATAACAAAACAAAAAAAACATTTACAATTAAACCCTTGGCGCAAAAGTCATTTGACTTAGTTTAAGCCAACTGCTATGGTGTGTCGAAATTGTTTTAAACAGAACAAATGGTTTTGCACCTCCTGAAAGAATCCCTTTCTCAATAAAGAGCAAAGGGACTGAAAAAGGTCACTGTTTTTCTAGGCATTTCTTATATAAAGTCTGCCTTATAATCAGCTGAATCTTTAAAACAGGGGGGGGAAGTTACTGGCAGGTTCAGCTTATGAAAAGAGTGGGAAACCCAAACCATAACTACTGTTAGCTCTTGTGACACAGAGAGATACTATAGTACTAGTAAGCTTGAACTGGGAACTAAAACCAAAATTAGCCAACATTTTGTTCTGCTCTACTAAAAGCATTACAGGGCTTTTGGGATGTTTACTTACAACAAACTCTATCTATAGTACAAATCATGTACTAGAATGTATAACTGTCTAAAGTATCATCCATGTATATAGCATAAACGATGCAGGACAAGTTAAACGCTGAAGTTTAATTTAATTGACATGCCCCTGGTTTCACAGACAAGGCATAGGCCTAGTTCAAGACTAAAATGCATGGAGGAGCTGTTTAACTGAATATGTTTTATTCAAATATGTCAGTGCCAATGTTTTTAGACACGTTTATAAAAGCTACTTACATGTCCTAATTGAACTATGGGCATAATCCTGGCTTAATCTAAGTCTGTGAATCCAGACCTGTTTTTGAAGGCAATAAAGGATACGGGTTACTAAACATCCTTTTAAGGTCAACTTTTTCTTTGCAGTATGGACACGTCTGCTTCTTGCCCACAATGCACCAGCCACGTATGCAAAACTCATGGAATCTGGGTAATAAATAGGTTAAGGAAACAAATTTGTGCATCATAGTCACTGCTGGAAAGGAAAAAAAAATTAGCAAAAGATGCCATTACAAAAGGTGGAAACATTCACTGATGCTACAAAAGGAAACATTGCATTTATAACCAGGGGTGTAATGTTGAACAGGATGAAGATATGTACATTTTTCTAATTTTGTTTAAAGATTATTCTTTCATTTAGTACTGCGCTTCAGAAGCTACAGAAGATGCTTACATGTTTCCCAGAAGACAAAATTACAAT
Organism: Phoxinus dragarum; assembly: GCA_033366665.1. Lineage (NCBI taxonomy): Eukaryota > Metazoa > Chordata > Actinopteri > Cypriniformes > Leuciscidae > Phoxinus > Phoxinus dragarum. The sequence continues at coordinate 145,218 of JARPMJ010001220.1, read as the reverse complement.
TTACCCTGATCTTCAAATTAAAAAAGTTTGCACCATATCTTAATGCATCATGTTTCCTTCTGGAGCATCACGGAAAGTTTGAGCCTTTTGTAATATTTGCATATGAGTCTCTCAGTTGTCCTCAGTGTGAAAAGATGGATCTCACAATCACTGCTGAAAAGGAAGAAAAAAAAAAGAGTCGCGGATTATCCAGCTAACAATACAGTATTAAAAATTGTATTGTGAGAAGTGTATATAAACTTTTGAATAGAGCATTTTTATAAATTCAACTTTTATTTTGGCTTTGTGGACCATATGTTGATGTTAACTACTGTAGTTTACACGCACCTTGCAGAATCTGCTGAATGTTCATTATTTTAACAAAATAAGTGGGACCTGAATAAGATATTTTACTTAAGTCAACATCTTTTTAATATCTTATTCAGGTCCAACGCATTTTGTTAAAATTACTTTTCAAGCACCTTGCAGAATCTGCTAAATGTTAAAGTAGTCAACATTTGAAGTGGGCCAAAAAAGTTCATCAAAGTTGTCCTAAGACAAGAACGGGTATTGTTCAAATCCATGTATGACTTTGATGAAAGGTTTTGATCCACTTCAAATGTTAACTACTGTATAAATATATATGACAATGGTGACAGTTCAAAAACGGGAAAAAGCACTTCTTGTTCAACATTCAACATTGTTGTATATTTAAGCTGTGAATATTTTAATTCAGAACATTCACACATTTTCATTAATGAAAATTCAATAACCCATATTCACCTTTCAGATATCACTTCCAAAATATTCAGTCTGTTTAAAAATATAACCTATAATATTCTATATGAAAATTTCGGTCCATTTTATTTTGCTTCACAAATTAGCTTCCACAAATTCCGTTCAAATTCGACAGAAAATTCAACATTGCACATCCGGGAACTGCAGGAAAAGCAGTAGAGTACCGATGTATAATCTCCATCTGCTGTTTGTCAGCTCCCTAGCAGATGGTGCAAGTGGGTGTTGAAGAAGACCAGAGCATAGTTAGAGCAAGTCATTCATTTACAATAATGGATTTACAGAAATGGATCAAGCGGTAAGTGTATGTGATTATTATCAGGGCAATTATGTATGCGGAAAAGCTGACAGAGACCCAAAAACTGCGTTTCCATTTAAGTCTTCACAGTGTAAGAAATAAGCTAAAAAAAAAAGGAAATAATTATGAATATTTGGATCAGTCAATATGATTAACTAGATGTAGCTAAATACATATCACAATCAATTAATCAGTTCGTTCAGCGAACACTTTTGATTATTAATTCATTCTTAGAAAAGGGTATTTTTCATGGCCACAGAATATATGATGCATGTTCAGCGCATATATGATGCAATTGAAGTCTGCATTGAATGAAGATGATATGATGAACTTGCATGCTTAGTTCGACTCTGTCATGGTCGAGGAAGTTGCACATGGCTTGAGGTGTTGGGCGGATGAGGTTTTTCGTATCCATATTTGACCTCAAAGCATTTAAGCTCCCGTCCCTACAGCGAACCCCAGGAACCACTGATGTAGGCTATACTATTGAAATAGGCAAGCAGATACTGGCATAAAGATGGTTTGATGTTGGATGTTCGCAAATTTAGGGACCGTTTCCTAAGTTACATACGACATCGGTATACACGTTTCTAATTTCAATAGCATTTAAAGAGAATGACTTGCAGTAAAAAAAAACAGCTGTCTCGTGTTCATCCAGGTGTCAGTTATGATTAGGGATGCCCCGATCCGATATTTGTATCGGGGTCGATACTGAATAAAATTCTAGATCGGGTATCGGTGACAATTGCCCCGATCTGCTAGTCGATATAAAAGTTTATGGAGATGCCGGCGCTTTAAGGATTTCGCGCCGCCGCTGTGCGCACTGCGTGAAATCATAGCAACGTGCACTGACTGTACGCAGCACATTAACAAGCTAACAGCGAACAGCATGGAGCGAGCCAAAACATCTGCGATTTGGAGGTATTTCACAATAGTTATCCCAACGAGTTCCAACGCGGTTTGCAGTATAGTGAATGTTCCGAGGGGTGGTGATAAAACTTCAAATTTTAATAATTTTAATACTACAAATTTAATTAAGCATTTACAGAGATTTCATCCCAAAGAGCACGCCGAGTTCAACGAGCTAAAAAAACAAAAACGCGACGGCAAGCAGTTAACTTTGGAGGAGACAATGGAAAGAAAGCAGACATTTCCACACGGTAGTGTGAAAGCAACAACAATCACTGAAAGCATACTGAATTTCATTGTTATGGATGGGCAACCGCTGTCCGTCGTTGAGAACAAGGGCTTCCGACTCCTAATAAACCATCTAGAGCCACGGTACGATATGGTGAAACGGAAATATTCATCCGAGACTGTTCTACCTGAATTGTACAAAAAAATATGCAAACACATATCCGCATATATTTGCACTAACTAAACAGTTAAAGAGATTTTGATTCTATTTATTTGTATACATTTACCAAGCTAGTGAAGCTGTAGTTTTATTCAGCTGCTTTTGTTTTGGATGTTTCATTCCTATCTGCAGTGCAAATAGCATCCATTAAACATCCTGTGCAAATTTTGCACTTTAATTTTAAATGTCAACAAGTTTAAGCTACTGAACTTTTTATTTTATTTTGCACTTGTTGCTCTGGTGCTGGTTTAATAAATCACTAAACTTGTGAGTACATTGTTTGTCATTTTGTTTTACAAGGCTAAAAAAATATTGTTTAAGTTGAGCCTGATATCTTGCAAAGTAATGCATACAGCTTATTAAGTAATTTAGCTCTTTTAACATTTTACCTTTGTATCGGATCGGTACTCGGTATCGGCCGATATTGAATTGCAGGTATCGGAATCGGAAACAAAAAAGGTGGATCGGAGCATCCCTAGTTATGATGCACAACTTTTAGATCTTTTAGATTTATTTAAATAAACTGTCAAATCAAATGTAAATATTGCAATTTATTTCACGACTGTATGGGATCCAGGGGTGATAGTAGAAAAAAAATCCTGAGCCTGAACTTTTTCCCTGGGAGGTAAGCCAAGATATATGCCCTGATCAACATAATTGTCAAGCGGGATCCAGGGGTGTGCTCCCCTTGGAGAACATTTTGATAAATAGTCTCTTAAATGGTTTTGATATTAAAATTATTTTTTACAAATATTTTTAATTAGGGATGCACCGATAACACTTTTTGCAGAACGAGTCCGATACTTTCATTTTTGGTTCTCACCGATACCGTAACCGATCCCTGCATTTTCACTACATTTGTAATTTTTTAATGTATTAGTAGATAAACCAAAATAATATAAATCATATTAGTTGGCTTAATTTGTTCATCAAATATATATTTCTTTCAGTTATTTTCCTGCTTAATTAAGTCTGCTAAAATGCATAAGCTTCTGTTACTTTCTGTTATTTCTATTGCTCTATCATATTTTCAGAAAAAATAATCAAATTTCAAATAAATACAAAATGAATTAAACAGTGTTTTTAGAGATTTTCGGGCAGATCTAACAGGTACAGAAATTTTAATAAAGTAATCAAATGTGAAAAAATTGCATATTCATTACTGTCTAAATTATCTATAGATAAGTTGAAAGGGTAGCCTAGTTAGTCAAGAGCAGTGAGTAATTTATTTGACCTTTGTTTATTAACATTAAAACACAGCAGCAGGTTTATTAAACTGCTGCCCCTTTAAGACGAACGTGGCTACGTTCACTTGAGATAACCGACTTTGTTTACTAGGATACTCACCAAGACGGGCGTTTTTACATAATTTTGAGCCGTACAAGCGCAAGACGTGAAAGACAATTTAATTCAGTATTTGAGCGCCGAGACACTGGTTTGCGCGGCGTGCGCTTTGGATGTTTGCGTTCATGGAACCAAACGTCCAGTAATAATGTAGGGAACCACTCGTTATACATAAATCAGGTAACAGTTAATGTTTTACTTTACTTCATCCATATAACACGTGCTGAGTGTCAGCAATCAAGAGCATTCAACAGAATTGTGCGCGCGCGCTCTCTCTCTCTCTCTCTCGTCAGTTAACGTTAATAATAATCTACATGGCTCGTTTTGATGTCTGTGGGATGAGCTCGACCCTCTCGCGCGTCTGTTCCGCTGCGCGCTTAATCCACGGCGCGGTTTTCTCTTATCAGCTCGCGCACCACAGCTATCTGTTACACACGCTGCATGGTAGTAGGCATCTGAGCTTTTTTGCGAGTACATGAGCTCGGTATCGATGCATCCCTGTTTTTAATAATTCAAGCTTTTTTCAAGTAGCCTACCTATGGCTGTTTTCAAGGGTTTTCTAGGACTTAAATTTCAAAAAGTCAAATTCAAGTAGCCTACTTCAAGCACCTTGTACGAACCCTTGCACTCCATGACTTTGGCTACGTTTCGCGCTGCCAGTGTGGGAAACACATTCGTAGTGTATGGGAAACACAAAACAAATTTGCACGTGGAGTGACTGCTGAATTAATCTGATTGGCCAAAATCAGCCCCTACCCTATTACCGATTGGCTGAAGTAGGCGTGGTTTAGTGAAAGTGCCTCTCAGATCTTGGGAATTGTCAGATCACGCGAACCTGATTTTTTTTTTTTTCCGCAGACACGTCTGTACGCCGGAGCGCTATCAGGCCTGGGGATCATCCCATACAGTAGTGCAATATTTACATATTGTAACCAGTGTTGTGGGTAACGCGTTATAAAGTAACGCGTTAGAGTACTCTAATTACCTTTTTCGTGAAATGTGTAACTTAACGCGTTAGTTTTGTGCGTTAAGTAATCAGTAACTTCGTTATTTTTTTAAAAAAGTAATCCGTTATTTTAAGGAAAGGAAAATCCCGAAAAAAAAAAAATCCCCAGGATCAAGACAGTGTTTCTGCGCTTCAATACCCCACCACCCTCCAGCTTCATTAAGGCACACGCGCGCAGTCTCTTGCTCTCTCTCTCCCGCTCTGCCATGCACGCGCTGCGCGGTTTGGAGCACAGTCTCTGTCTCGCGGGCGCGCTCGCTCTAGATTCCGGGAGATTTTAACTAATTCGCGGGCATCAGTGAGCCGCTATCAATATGCGGGAGACTCCCGGAACTTCCGATAGACTTGGGATGTCTGCATTTCTATACTGAAATAATATCGCCATTATAATTATTGATTTTTTTATTGAAATAATAGCCCATCCGCGCATCTCTAGGCTACTGGCTGGGAAGGTGTGAATTTTGATTAATATGTTCTGTGATAATAAATAAATAAAACGCTATGTGGAATAGCCTATGACTGTCTTTCCTGTTATTGTTATCCTGCAGTGTTAATTTAGTCGGATGACTGACGTTATTCATTGCCAGGAGTCACGACTTCTAGGTGCATTTAAAGGGGGCCGTGTCTGTCAATCAAGCTGCAGCATGTGTGAGGCGCTGCAAACGGCTTTAAATTTTTGGTAACGCATGAGTACTCTAACGCGTTACTTTTATGAATAGATAACGCAGTAACGTAACTGATTACTTTTAATTGATGGTAACGTTGTAACCTAATTAACTACTTTCCAAAGTAACTATACCCAACACTGATTGTAACCCAGATAGTTAAGTCATGTTGCCATGGTTATCAAGCTGTGATAAGAGTCTTGGAAGCGATGAGACAACGAGCCGGTGCAAGTGCCTTGGGCCAAGTAAAGTTGAAAGGAGACGTGCCTGAAATATTTACGGCCGGAAGTACCATAGTCCTCGATGGGTATGCTAACATCGCCGGACTGCCAGAGACTTGGGTAACAGTAGAACTAGATTCCATCAGCGTCATCTTCCTTGCCTGGCAGATTGTTGGTGGCTAGTTGCCTGCATTCCTTACCTCCGAAGTGCAATATCCAGATACCAGTAGTGCTGAAGAATGAGATGCGAACAGATTTAATAATCCTTCCGAGAGCCGTACTGTCTGAAGTGCACACCGTCCAACACGTTGATAAAAGCTTGATTGAGGGAGTAATTAACACCATGTCTGATGTATTTACGCTGCACGTTTTGGATTTTGGCCACACCGATAGAGTAAAGCACTGCATCAACCTCAGTGACAGCAAGCCTTTCAAGCAACGGGCCAGGCCTATCCATTTGCAGGATGCAGACGCAGTAAGGAAGCAGTAGTGAGGAAGAATAATGATGTGCCCTTGTGTGTCAACTTCAGAAAGTTGAATTCCCAAAACCATCAAGGTTTTGGGAATATGCGTTTCCAAATCTGGAGGACTTCAAATTTAGGCCTTCTTTGTTCTAATGGGCTCCAAATGATTTTCTCCTGTAAGTCAGGCTTCTATCAAATTGAGATGCAAGAGGCCGACAAACAGAAAATGGCGTTTGTGTGTCCTTTGGGGTTCTGGAAATTCAACAGGAAGCCTCAAAAGGGTCACCATTGCACCAAGTACGTTTACATGGTTGAGCGGTGCATGGGGGATCTTAATCGAAGAGAGGTACTGGTTTTCATTGACAATCTTATAGTCTTCTCTAAGACATTAAAGGAACATGAGGCTCGGCTTCTGCAAGTTCTAAAGCAGCTAAGAGAATATGGACTGAAACTGTCTCCTACAAAATGCAAGTTCTTCCAAACATCGGACCCCTCAGAATGGAGTCAAGACGGATCCGGCTAAGACCGAAGCCCTCAAGACCTCAAATCTTTTCTCGGGTTTGCAGGATACTACAGGAGTTTTTTTCCAAGATTTCTCCAAGATTACAAGACCTCTTAACAACCTAACTGTTGGTTTTCCCCCCTTGCAGAAAAAGTGAAGAGTATCGGAATCCCAATGAATCCTCATGGACAGGCCTCTGGACGACTTTTTCTCAAAAAGAGCGCGAAAGAATCAGGCAATTAACTCTTCACCATTTAGCAGATACAGAACAACAGACAATTCTGCCAGCAGCGGTGTAAGCTCTCTGCGAAAGACACCAAGTGTTTCAAAACTGTCATACTCCCAACCCACCATGTTTGAGTCTTTGTCCCTTAATTCTGGTGCGGTACCTCAAGGTTTCCAGCAAGAGGATGCTCATGGTCTTCTGGTTTTTCCCCAATTGTATGAAGAGGATCTGATGGAATGTCAAAGGGCTGACCCAGAGGTCAGCGTAGTCATTAAGTACCTGGAGTCTGGGAAAAAACCTGACAGGAGTGTAGAGCCTTTTTGTAACCTTATGGCTGAGAGAGTGGAACAAATGGAGTTCAAGAACGGAGTGGTATTCAGAAGGAAGCAAGATCAAGGAAGTGTGCTGTACCAGTTGGCATTACCTGTGGGTCTTCGGGAGATGGCCTTGACAAGCCTGCACAATGACATGGGCCATTTAGGAATAGAAAGGATTCTAGAACCAGATCAGAGCAACACAAAGGATATTTTAGTGATGACCGATCATTTCACCAGATATGCCATAGCGATGCCAAGGCTCAAACCATGGCTGAATGCCTGTGGGATATCTTCCTTGCCCACTACGGTTTCCAGAGAAACTCTACAGTGATCACGGGCACGACTACAATCAAAGAGCTCTGCAGCATAGCAAGGATCCGTAAAGTGAGGACAACACCTTATCACCCTTGGGGCAACACTGTGGAGTGCTTTAAAAGGATGTTGCTCCAGATTTTAGGGACCCTGGATGATAAAGGAAAGACCTGCTAGAAGGACTTTGTGAAGCCATTAGTCCACACATATAATTTCACGCGTAATGACTTGACGGGATTCTCGCCATATGAACTAGTAGATGAATTAGACATACTACCAATAGATCAAGCCTTCGGTCCGCTTGTTGAGGAGTCATCACAGTCTCAATCGAGTAATGTAAGGAATTTGAAGGATCGTCTGGAGGAGAGCTACAGGGTAGCAAGAAGGAATGCTGCAAAAGTTGTAATGTTTTAATCGAGTAATGTAAGGAATTTGAAGGATCGTCTGGAGGAGAGCTACAGGGTAGCAAGAAGGAATGCTGCAAAAGTTGTAATGTTTTAATCGAGTAATGTAAGGAATTTGAAGGATCGTCTGGAGGAGAGCTACAGGGTAGCAAGAAGGAATGCTGCAAAAGTTGAGGGGAAAGTTGCATATAGTATAAGCAAAGATACTATGAGCGAGTTGTCGCTTCATTCCTTGAAGTTGGTGATCGAGTTCTGGTGAAGTACGTCAGATTGAGAGGGAAGAATAAGTTAGCGGATAAGTGGGAGAAAGAAATTGACTTCAGATGAGTCAATGAGCCCTAATCTGAGACCTTCAGTGGAGAGGATGAAAGGAATGATGCTCTGACACAGGAAGGAACAGTTTATTCGAGAAGTACCAGAGACAACTCAATGGAAACTGGCTAGAGCCTGGAAGATGTCTCTAGACATTCAAAAAGACTGCAGTACCCTAAGTTGGGTAATTCCCTTTCTCTGAATGTAGAGCCATTGCTGCAGGGGCTCAGTACAGCTTTTGCCTTATCGGAGGAGCCTGATTCTCTTGGGGACATCTGTCTTGAAATGCCTGGTGGATATCCTCCTGAGTGACTTCGCAGCACAGGGACTTGCACATCTTCAAAGCAGAGAGAGTGTAACACGGGTAACCCAGGCTAAAAAAAAAGGAAAGGAGGAAAAGTGTTCTAGAAGGAAAAGAGATTTGTCCAATCGCTGATTGTGTTGCAGTGACTGACACCCCTGTGAACCAATAGCAGCTCACAGGTTGCGCCGGCGCTGCTTTCAGCAATGAGCAGATGAGAGAGAATCAGATCAGAGCAGATTAGACGAGACGGTACAAAACTCCCTGCATTAAACGTTAATCTAGCAAGAAATTGTAATTGGGTGCACTTGGTAAATCAAACTTATAAAGTTGATGCGTCTGCCTGAAGTGTTTTCGTCGGAGAGAGAGAGAAGAGTGAAGTGGAAATCTGAGAATTAGAAATGGAGCAGATCCCAGAGTTTTGAAGCAATGTGAATAATCTTCATTGTGCGATATTGTGATTTTATGTGACTTTGGTGAGTGAAAATTCAGATATTAATCTGATATCATGCAAGAGATTCAGGTCAAGTTTCTGAAATGATTCAGTACGAGCAGAGTTTGAGTAGGCTGCGCACATTGCACAAGCTGAACTAATTAGCTCGTAGACTAAGGCTACCAGGTGTAAAATTGCTAATGGTCACGAAATGAGACATGATTTATGAGTGTCGATGTGTTTATTAACTGTCGAAAAGTAGTATTAATGTGTCATTTGATATGACTGTAAATTATTTATTATGGAAATGTCTGAATAAAGGTTAAAAGTTTTTTGTTTAAAATACATTTGGCATTATTTTACTTTCATAATCACTAAGCAAACATCTAATACTTACTGTATTTAAAGAATGATTTCTTATTAATTAATAATATTGCATGTAAAAATAAGTCTGCCTGTACTTCAAGTATAGAGAGCAAGTTAATGTGCCACAACTTGACCCTTTCAGCGTATTTTTGGCACAGGTGTGTTCTAGGCAATTGTTTTGATAGATGTAAACATACTACATTTTTAGTTTCAACAATAATTATTCTTCACACATACCCATTTTAATACAATAAGCATCAGCAGTGTGCAAATTGACCCACACTTTGTTTTTGACAATTGAAAATGTGTAATATAAAAAAAAAAAAGGACATTGAGATCCCCATATCTATGGGATTGAACCATATATGGCCTTAAAAATTAACATACCAAAAGAAAAGTTTGCTAACAAGAATGTAAAATCACAGGCAAACAAACTTGTGAAAAATATTTATGGCACTCTGACAGGAATGTTCTATGCAATTGGTTTCATAGAGGGAAACAAGATATTTCTATGTTCAACATTATTTGTTCTTTAGACATTCCTCTTTAAAAGAAAATGCAAAGTGGCCATCATTTGTTTTTTGACCAATATCACTGTAATTAAAGCATATAGGGCCAAAATGAAAATACCCAAAGATAAATTTATTTTACCGTTCTTTCACCGAACTGTCACCGTTGGAATATAATGCAACAAAGATTGCTAAAGTAAATATATTTTTACCAATAGACCTACCAATCTCCATTTTAAAATGAATAATAATGACACCAAATCTCAGGCTAAAATTGTAATTTTGACACTGTTAATAAGGTTCTGACTTTCTCTTGTGTTTGTGTTATTATAAGTTATTATTTAGTTTACTGTGGTGTCACTTTCCACTTTATAAGTGCTCAGCAACAGTTAGACCAATCAGCATTCCCTTTTTTCTCCACCAATCAGACAGTCTCCATTATCGCGCAACCCCAAACTATACTTAGTATGCATGTAACTGTAATCGGAGACACTCGCTCTATTCCCGATCTGGTATATCTGAGGGAAAATATCTTTATCTCTTCATTTCTGTTTCATGCGTCCATGAGAATGTGAGTCTATGTAAATATTGTGGTCTATTCCCAGATAGCAAACTGACATCGAATCAATGTGGAAACGACGTTTCTCGTGACATTGAAACAACATCGTTTTGCTCATCGAATTAACGTTGAATCAACGTCAGACACACCATTCAACCGCATTTCAATGTTGAATCGATGTTTTATTTTCGGTGTAATAACGTTCTGAAGTTGATTCAACGTTGAAATTTGATTGATGATTGATACTAACCTTTACAACTAAAAATCAACGTTGAATCGACATCGGTCTGCTATCTGGGTTTCTTGCTTAGATTAATACAGTATATGCTCGAATCCTTACACTTTATTTTGCCTATCGATGTGTGCATTTCTGGAACTAAATAATAGACCATATTTAGGTTAAATGATAGTTTTACACCTTCATATATCTTTGAAAGTGTTTAGAGCAATTTCATCGTGTTTTGTAGTGTTCAGAGCGATTTCACTGTGTTTGGCTGTGCGCCTCGTAGGTTTTAACTCTGATCGCGCGACACTGCATGTCAGACGTGGCGCGCGACTTAACCCTTTCTTACGGTACTGATCCACTTGTCCTACACGAATGTCGTGTGGTGTCGCAACGCCTCCCCACATGTGAACGTTGATGGGCGTTCTTCTAGTTTACCGCTATGGGCGTGGTTTTGAGCCAGCGGCCAGTCAAAAACAAAGGACCCGCGAGAGACTTCCCTCCGTCTCCATGTGCGTGCTTCTATTGAATAGACGCCTCGCGTTCAACGGAATTCATTTGCATAAAGATGGGCATCGGCCAGCTTTTTGACGCGCGGCATTTTTTCAAATGAAGCGCCGCCTTCCCGGAATGCTTTGCGAGAGCGTCAAAGTCGCTTGACGTCACCCATAGGAATATAGTGGAGTGCAGCGCGACAGAAGTGTTGCACGGACAAGTGGATCACCGCCGTTACGGCGTTGCGTTAAGCAATGCGTTAAGCATTCCGGGAAGGCGGCGCTTCATTTGAAAAAATGCCGCGCGTCAAAAAGCTGGCCGATGCCCATCTTTATGCAAATGAATTCCGTTGAACGCGAGGCGTCTATCCAATAGAAGCACGCACATGAGACGGAGGGAAGTCTTTCGGGGGTCCTTTGTTTTTGACTGGCCGCTGGCTCAAAACCACGCCCATAGCGGTAAACTAGAAGAACGCCCATCAACGTTCACATGTGGGGAGGCGTTGCGACACCACACGACATTCGTGTCGGACAAGTGGATCAGTACCGTTAGCCAAATGTTATAAATATTGGTGGATTTTTTTCAGCCAAACAGGAAGTTTAATCATTATGTCTGTACAATTCAACGCAGTATTATATGTACCAGTTAGTTAATATTTTGCACTTTTGATATATTGTTTATTGTTACAATTGTGTATGAATGTTATTCATGAACCCATTTTTGTCTGTTCTGTTTTAGAAACCATGAACAAACTCACATCATTGTCAAACTGTTTCAATAAAAGAGTGGCATAAGAGTGTAGATATCCGTCATCATTATTGTTCTAACCGGACAACCTGGGGAGATTGAAGATTTAGTATCAACCCTAATTATAGTCCTTCACAAAGGTCACAAGTTTGGGTCTCCTTCCTGACAGAATAGTGGATTCCTCAATAATATTCACATATGACATTTAATATTTTGGCTTTTATCACTATATATGCGTTTTTCACCAGAAAAAAATATGAACAAAATAAAAAATTTGAGCCGGGGAAGTTTCTGATATTTGACATGGAATGACCCACCTTCATTTCAAAACACAAGTTAAAAACAAACATTTTCCAAAATGTACATACTCTGTACGAACCCTGCAGATTGCAGACATAAATTAACAACAGTAAAAATGGTAAAGGATACACATGGTTGCAGGAGAGTCTGTAGGTGTTCTCTATGATCCCCTCTTCACTCACATCCACAAGGATTGGCTGACCACAGACAGCACAGATGCTGTCCGACAGGTGCTTAGTGGGCATTCCAGATGCACTGTAAAACTGAAGCAATAGATCTGTACATCAGGGTTCATACACTCTTTAACCAATAATTTTTCAATGCCTTTTCCAGTTTTTCATGATTACCAGAGATATTTTTTTTTAGAATTCTGTTGAGCTTGTCCTGAAAAAGTAATTAATAGACAATGACATAAAATAAATAATATAATGATAATTTCAATAAAAATAATTATAGCCTGGTAAATATCTCACTGAAAACAGACTATTTTGAGGATGATTTCACAGAGGTTTTGCTAGTTTTGTCAGTGTAACAGCAGCTTTTCAAATGGTTTGCAACTGGTAAGATCGCAATCAGGTTAGATGCAAAAGTAAATTGCTCTTGATAACCTATGGGCATGCACTACAGACAGCCAAGTGCAGTTTTATGTTATGATTTCATAGTATAACTAAAAGCTGGCAGTTTTATTGGCCCGGTGAGGGGGTGGTGGAATCAAACTTGAAATCAGACCAAGCTATACAAGATAAATCAATGTGTGAAAATAACTTGCGAGTGCTTAGATAAGCCAATGTGTCAAATTTGGAGGATGGCTGGCAACATAATGTTTATCCATTCATTAATCTATTGATTCAAGCACTTACCCCAACTGTAGATGCCATAAAATCTGCACACATCTCAGCAAAATCCCGACCAAGTACACCATAGTACAGGCCGTAAAAAAGCAGCGACACACCAAAGTCCATGGCATCTTCTGGCTTTATTCTAAAAGCATAAAGGGGAGGTGACATAAGACTCAACATAAATTATTAGTTCTTACTCTATGCAGCCAACTAGTCAGTTTTTTCAAGTGTTTGATTTTGTAAAAATGATCATGACTAAAGCCAGGGACACACTTAACGACTAGCTGAAACATTCTAAGACTGAACAGAACACACTTACAGACTTTTCAACGACTGGAGCAGATTTTAAACACCGATTGTGAACAGACTGAACGCAACAGTCTCTGACTCGGCGCGTTTTGACATGATCAGTCGTATCAAATTACATTCATAATCGGCCTTATAGTTGTTAAGTGTGTCCCTGGCTTAAAGGGGTCATGTAATGCCATTTTTGTACAAGGTAATATGATTCTTTGGGGTCTAAATGAAAAGTTTGTAACATACTTTAATTAAAAATCGTCATTAGTATTGTAAGAAAACACAAATTTTACCTGGTCAAAAACAGCTGTTTTCAGCACGCCATTTAAGTGCATGTGTCTTTAAATGATATTGAGCTTTGCTCCCCCCGCCCCTCTGTTCTGTGGGGCGTTTTTGATGTTGATGTTGCCTTGACAACAGTTGAGGGTACATTTTGGAGAAAGAATGGCAGCGGGAGTCTCTGAGGACACATCTGTGCAACCGTATCAATTTGAACCGGAGTCGGACCCAGAACAAGATGACGGCCCCGAAGAAGTTCGACAATTAAGGCTCGAACAGGACGTTTCTGAATGGTTGGTTAACGTAATGTTACTTTGATCTATCTTTGTATGTACTGGCAGGGTAACGTTAGAGTAGTTGGATACGAGCGCTATGCGTTTACTGATGTACCGGTATACGTTAGTTCATTGACAGATTGATGTTTCCATGATTGATGGTCATGGAAAACTTTTTTTCGGTAAATGTAGGCTTGTCAGTGATGAATAAAACTTTACACTCACTTCTTCTGGAGGTGCAGGAACACGAATAGTTGGTAACCGAACTTCTTAGCAAAACTACTGACCCTCATTTATAAAGCAGTCTGGTGAGAAATGATTCGCGCAAACATGAAAGCATTGACGTTGATCGTGGGGAATATTCCCTTCGAAAACAAAACTCAGCCACTGACTGAGTCTTCAGCGGTTCGGATTTAGGAACATCAAAATGACTGCTGTGTTCGGTATTAACCCCAAGAACAGAACACCACAATCGCTTAGATGAAAAGCTGCAGTCAATTAACAATCGTGGGAGGGGCGTCCGACCGTGTGACGTCACACGGTCAGACGGCTCGATTTGAGACAGGTGAAAACATATAAGGAGATTTTTTTTTAAAAACACTGGATGGATTTTTATCATTATGTGATGGTTGTGTTACAGGCACTGCCAACACACATTTCAGTACAATCAACTAGTAAAAGTACATGTACCATTATATGACCCCTTTAAGAATGGTTGATATATTGGTATAATATTTAGTCAGTGATATAAAACCTTGTGAATATATTTGACTCTTAGTCAAATATAGTCTCTTCAGCACTTGAAAGCTTCCCCGATTTTAACAGGGGTCCTACCTCTTGCCTGATCGTAACCCTTCTTTTTAAAGTTATATTCCCCTGGCCTTTTCCTCTTTTGTATTTTTCTCTGCCATCTCTTTCTATAGTCGTTCTGCTTATGTCTGTTTTGTGCACTGAGCTCTCTCTCCTGAGTGTCTCATCATGAGTGTATACACTCCTTACTGCTGATTGGCTACAAGTGTGTTTTGGTGCTCGGTCTAATCCACTTTTCAAAAATTGCTTACTGCACCTTTAAGTATTATCATTTTATAATTTTTTTTCTTTTTTATTGTTGCACACATTAGCACCCATACATATCCACACATCTTAAACCAGAAGAAAACTTTTTAAAGAATTTGTATTTATTTATTTCTGCTTACTTTCCCCTTAATAAATCTAACCATGGATTACATGTTCACTAAATGCTATATGACATCTAAAATTATCCTCAACAGCATTTTTGACAGACTAAAATTACGCATTTCAGCTTTATTATTCATATATATATATATATATATATATATATATATATATATATATATATATATATATATATATATATATATATATATAAATGACACAAACAAGTTGTACTTTGTTCTACATTAACTATTAATACATTTAATTAAAAATAAATTACCTATGAGGCAAAAAAATTATAAAAAAATGGTGAGAAAAATATTACCTGTAGTTAGACTTTGATGTTTTTTAAAACACGTTATAGTCAGCTACCCAAATGATTCAGTGTTAAAACATGAAGCTTAATAACTTACCTAAATATAAGATTGATGCCAAAGAGGGTGAACATAACTACAGTATAGCCCACAATGCCTGTGGTGTAGCTGATCTTATACAAAAGGAGGAACCATTTATAAACAAGCCTGTGTGGAGAGAAAGAGACAACAGAGTAAACTCACCAAGATGGGAATCTCACCAAGAAATGTCTGGGTCCTACTTCAACCCAAAATAAAAATTTAATAAATGCAAAAATATGCCCACAAGATTTAATTTATTGTCATTTTTCTCATATTCCAAACCTGTATGATTTTGGTGTAGACTTTTTTGTGCTATTTGTTCAAATTACTTAATTAAAATGAGCTAATGCAACACAATTGCTATACATTTTGTGCTAACTTAATTTCATTCTGTTCGATCCACTTAAATATATTTAATATGAAGGTTTTATTTATCCATTTGTATTGCAATTACATGAATGATTTTTTGTTGCATTAACTGAAACTGGGTGGCCGATTTTTAATTAACAACATGGTTTGCATATTACTGGATCAGAAGAGTAAATGTTGAAATTAAGTATTATGTTTGAGTGAAGGGAAAGACCTGTTAATGTTTAATGTTCAGTTATGTTTGACATTTGAAAGAGTTTCTGTTATTTTGAATTTGTATTGGTTACCACTGTGCTGAAGTATAGAATGTATAAATATAGCTTTGCTAATGCTAAAGCTTTCTACTTGCGCTGTGCTAGTTGTAGACAGGCTTTTAATTGTACAACATAACTAAACGTCAAATACAAACAGGTTTCCATTTAGTCAAAATCCCAGACTTGAATTATTGTAATTTATTCAATATGTTTGAACTGAAATAACTAGAAACATTGATTAAAAGAAAAGTTTACCAAAAAATGAAAATTATTCCATAATTGACCCTTCGCAGGGAGCTTGATTGACAGGCAATCTGCCCAATCATACTTCGCCATCCGCCATTTTGTCCGACAAAGCAGTCAGGAGAGTTAGTAGATTAACATGGGAAGATTTAAACTTGAAAAACGTGTACTGACGCCTTTCCGTGGTTAAAACAACATTCCTTCTTATGTTCATTCATGTTTATTTGATGCTATAAATGAACTAGAAGGAAGAGATAATCGGTTCACGAGCAGCTTTAATTGAGGCTCTACAGCGATTTTTCACGACACATTAAAGAGCCACAAAATGGTATTTATTGTTTACATTTTTAAATTTTTGTTCTGCACACAAATCATGAAAAAAAGAAAAGAAAAAGAGAATATAGATTATGCATCATCTGGAACACTTTAATGATACATTTATGGTGTTTTTGCATTTGTTTTGAAGTTTAAAAGCAATAGTCCAATTGACAGCATGCTTCAAGATTTTCTCAATTTGTTTTTAAGAAAGTGGCAAAAGTCATACAGGTTTGGAACAGCCTGGGGTTGAGTAAATGATCTAGCCTATCTTTCTGTAACTATCAACAGGACATTGAGGAAACATGGCAAATTTTTAATTCCCAATGGCGGTGGTGCTAAAAAAAAAGAAAAAGCCTCTAAACTTTTGAACCGTGCTGACATTGGGGTAAAATATGACCTGGACATGTTTTCATAATATTCAGATCAAACAGGTGACATCACACAGAGACAGATTTATAAAATAAGCAGCAACACAGTCGAAAATAGTATAGTACTAGCATTTCAGTAGATGAACTTTGATCTCTGTGTAGGTGTTATTTTTGTTATTTAGGAGTAACCAATACTTCCAAATTATCTTAAAACCTGGGGTGTGCGATATGTATCTTTTACGATAATACTGTAATTATTGTTTTAATGATGTGCAAGCTGATATTATCAAGTATGTCACTCTTTTTGGAAAAAACAAACAACAACATGCTTTAAGAGTGCACACATTTACTGCATGCTGTAGCCTATTTTAATGCTGGTAGAATGCCCCCAAAATTCAAGATATACAGGGTCATTTTTCCACCAGGTTTGTTTTTTGAAGAGTAGGGTGAGAGGAATATTGACACTTGAGCTCATCACCTTAGTGAGTCCTTAAAGGTGCAATGTGTATTATTTCTGAGGCTTTATTGACAGAAATGCAATATAAGATCGCATAACTATATTTTCAGTGGTGTATAAAGACCTTACTTAATGAACTGTTATGTTTTTATTACCTTAGAATGAGTCATTTAATCTACATAAGCGTGAAGTACTGTCCTTTAAGGTCCATTGCTGGTTGAGGGCAGAAGAACAAGCAGCACTGCTTTTGAGTGGGCGTGGACCAGGGGATCAATCTGGGGACCGTCTGCTGGCAAGCATCTCCCAACGGTAATTTTTGGAGGCAATGACCTCTGAAATATAATGGGAGGGCCCATCTCCAGTTCATGTGCTTGAACATCGTTGACCAGTGCTACGCCTTGGTGTTATTCAATAGAGCTGCTGCATAGCATCGGCTACTGACGCAATGTCAAGTGAATTGAACACGAAAGGGAACTTAATTTCCGTCACTTCTTTGAACTACCCACTGCTCAGAATGTGAAGAATATAAAAAGCTTCAGGGTTGCATTTTATTTTATAGTGCTTGTACTTGCAGAGTACTTACCTACAAAAATACTAGATAATAAAAGGGTAACTACAGTTGTTTAGGATAGGTTTAGGAGTAGGTTCAGGGTTAGTACCTAGTTATTACCCAGTTATTGTAATTACTGTAATAAGTACATGGGGAACAGGACTGTAAAATAAAGTGCTACCTGTTACAGCAGTCCATAATAGGCCTAAACCAACCAAAGTACCAGCACAAAAACACACTTAGCAAAATATTGTCTAATTATTGTTATTGTCAAAATCCCAGAAAAAAGAAATACTGAGATATCTTTTTTTTTTTTTTGTCAATACTGCACACCCCTACTTCAAACACTGTTTATACACGTACCTAACATAAAGTCACACACAGCTAAACAGGGTCAAAGTCCCATGGTATGATGATAAAGCTATTTTTGGTTACCTTGGAGTGGTGCAGTCCAGTGGTTTGCGGGTTGCGCGAAAAGTGATGAAGGCTGTGACAACAGAGAAGATGAACCATGTCACCAGAAACCTCCACCAGTGCAGCTTAGTGGTGAAGTACAGAGGAACCACCCACATTTGGAAGAGGGTTACCAACTTTAGGGGGGAGAAAAAAAAAAAAGTATTTAGATGTTAGCTTCCAAAAACCATCTAGAAATATCAGTGGTCATGTTTCACCTCCAAACCAAATTTTTTTATCAGAATAAGGAACATATAAACTTATAAAGTATTCAATGACAAAACCGAAGACTTTTTTTTCTTCACTTTTTCTACCCACTGTTGTGGCAAAACAATATTTAACAAACGCAGCATTCTCAGGCAAAAGAGTCGTCAATATTCAAATTGTATTTAAAAGAAAATATACATTTATTCTGCAGAATAGTTCCCAGTCTAGCCACACAGGCCAGCTGCAGGGTGAGGTGAAACCCCCACCCTTACAGACCAGTTTGCAAAGCAGAGTGAGACCCAGATAGGTGTTCTTTCTGGAGTCTTATAATGTTCCCATCAAAGCATTCTATAAACACCCACCCCAGAGGGCAGGACCTGAGGAACCCCCATGGTTGCCTCAACCCCTCCCTAGCCTAGGGTCTTCTGTCTCAGTGTCACAATCACAGCTGTATCAACGTTACAGCATAAAGCTCAAAATACAGAACATGTGGCATTCATATATTATCATTGAGAAAACACAATAAGAAATAAAAGATTAAAAACTGCCACTACACCACAAATTCCCATCCAAACACAACAACCCCAAATGCCAGGAAAAATAAATAGGGTGGGGGGCGGGGTTCTCGAAATACTTTAAAGAGGGAGGAGTACATTCTTCTTAAAATGGATTAAAGAGTCCAATGTTTTGTACAATGTTCTGGTTGATCCCCTGATAAAATATAATTTTCTTACAGTTTTTAGAAACTTTAGATCACTAAGCCATAATGACAATTTAGGTGGATTGGGTAATTTACACTCTAGAATAATTCTCCTTCTATCTATTAATGTTGCAAAAGCCAAGGCATTTTCTCTATTTTTAGCTATTTAACTATTTATCACTGACACAAAAAAAAAACCCATCATGGGATTAGGGTGAATTCTTAATTTAAATCAGAGTTTAAAATCTCAAAAACTGAAAACCAAAATTGTCTGTTTAGAGCATGAGCACATATGATGCATTGCAAAGGTCACGTTTCATCTAGATTTCGGTACAATTTAGCCAACTTGTTATTACTACAATGAATACGGTAGAGAACTTTCATTTGAATCAGATTGAGTCTTACACAACATTTAGTCCCATTTACTCTGTCAACAGCTTTATCCCAGGTCTGTTCGGATATGTCGATTCTTAACTCTCCTATCCATTTCGCTTTGATATTTTCTATTGATTTATTTTGGAACGACACACTCTTAGAAGAAAAGGTTCTATATAGAACCTTAAAAGGTTCTATAGGCACTTCGTATTTGGAACCCCTAAAAGGTTCTATACTCTTAGAAAAAAAGGGTTCATTGGGGTTCTATATTGAACCATAGGGTTCTTTACTCAACTCCAAAGAACCTTTTATGCTAAAAAGGTTCTATAATGACAAGAAAGAACCCTTTTGGTTCTTAAAAAACCCTTAAAAAGGGTTCTGTATATAGAACCTTTTAGGGGTTCCAAATACGAAGCGCCTATAGAACCTTTAATGGTTATATATAGAACCTTTTCTTCTAAGAGTGCATGGATCAAGTTGTATATTTTTTTTAATTAATCTCTCAAAGGTGTGAAAGGACCAATTATACTGAATATATATTTGGCGTGTCGAAATTACAACTGGACTTGAGAAGCCATTCCCCAAGTTAATTATGATCTTCAGTACGCAAGCGCGTTTCCTATTGAAAGGCTATTTGTGTATTTAATTTAATCTCTTCAAAATAAATACAGTATGTGAGTCCACATTTTTTTTCTCTCGGTTCCCAATGTGCCAAGTCCATATCCCAGAGCTCCCGACAATGTAACCACAAAAAAAAGCATAAGTAAAATCGGGCATAAAAATAAATGTATAAGCGGACCACGAGCTCTATTACCAGACAGAGTACCTTATAAATTAACAAAACTGTAAATGCAAAAAAAGAAAAGAAAAAAGAAAGAAATTTCTAGGCCAATCAACGGTAAATTTGTTCACCATCAATAGTACTGAATAACCTGTTAACTCAGCTAAATAAAGTGCGTTATGTAATAGGTCTACAGCAGACCTATCACTTCAAGCGTTTTAAACCTGATATCAAATGTAGGATCTATAACATACTAAATGGATTATGAAAATAGAGCATTGCAATTGTCAACGCAGAGGAAAAAATATAAACAACCCTAAAACAAAAGGTGCACTTAAAAAAGGGTGTACTAAAATGTAAAATAGGTTTTCCATTCACTGTAGTGTCTTAGGCCACTGTTGGCCTACCTAGTAGTCAACATGTCTCTTCTGAAATTCATAGCATTACTCGCTGCCATAGGTGTGGCAATCCACTGATCGTAGAATTGCTGAGCTTCAAAACTTTTAGTCCTCAAAGCTAACTCGTATTCGTGCAGGAATGAAGCAACTGGAATTGTACATCCTTCTGTTTGACGTTTTTAAAAGTGGCGCGCTTTCTGGCCAGATCGGCGGAGATGTCAGGATAGATCCTCAAAGTAGAGTCTTTGTATTCTGCCTCATGTTGTCTGGTCCATCTAAATGCTTTATCCTTGTCCTGAAATTTGTGAAAGCACACAACCAGTGGTCGAGGAGGTCAACCTTCCTGTGTTTTTGGGCCCAAAGATCGGTTAATTTTCAAAACCGCACCCGCCCACCATCCACTTATTGTCTTAAGGTCTATGGGTGATGCAAGGTGCTGCTGACTATAGGCTGGGCGATATGTCAAAATTATTTTATCGATAATCGCCTTGAAGAATATCGCGATATCCGATAATATCGTCTACCCAAGCCCCGCCCCCCCAACACGCCCCGCTACAGACAACGCTACCGACATACACCGTTAAAAAGTCATGTTGAGTTTGGCTGCACTTTATCTAATGATAGCCTGCGATTTAATTAGTTTAATTGAATGATTGAAATGTTAAAAGTTTTACTTTGGTTAGTTTGAGCTTAAACAAGCATAAAACATTAGCTTTGCTGTTAGTGTTGCTAATAATTTCCACACTGTTCTTATCGCATCTGTGAAACGAATTTCGTTTGGCGAGGAGAAATGTTAAATAGGCTAAAACTGAATGGTGAATGCATGTTGGTGTTATAGCAAGCTGTCTTGCCTATTTGTTTTTCATAAGGTTCGATGTTTCTCTTTCTTTCTTTTTTGGCGGTAAGCCTACCTATCGCCTGATTTAATGATGATCAGTTTAATTTCCTAATAATATGTAGCGCTGTTTTTAAACTTGTATTTAAACTATACTATATTTGTTATTTGTCTAAAATTAGGAATTAAAAGCGAATTTTTTCGTTCTTCATGAGCAAAAACTTTTTTTTTTCTCCTCCTTTTTGGTCTTTGAGTTCCAAGGTCACCTTAAGCCGTTTACAAAATAAAAACGATAGCTTTATTTATTTAGAGACAGAAGTCACTAAAAGTTATATTTGGGTATTATTTTGTTTCTTTTTTTAATTTCTTTTTTTAAGTGTAACACCTCCAATATACTGTAACGTGTAACGGAGCTGCCAACATTGTAAACTCCGAACAATGGAGTATTGAGATATTCAAATCAACGAAATGTATTAATCTGTTTGCAATATAACAATTTAAATTTAAAATATAGCTGCAAGCAGCAATCACCGGGGCCAAGCGCAAGCAAGACGAAAAGACATGCCAACATGGCTGGGAGCGTGAGACCAACTGCAGCAAGGAGCAATTGAATACATTTAAAGATGAATTTAGGCGAAACGGCTGAAAAATCACATACATTAACTAAAAATATGATTTAATGGATTATCACTTTCGATCAATAGGTGGCGTAGTTACAAAATTGATGTGATGTGGTCAGAGTCAAGTGACAATGACACATACAAAGTTTGGTGTCAATCTGTCAAGGCATTGCAGATATAAAGCCTGAATAGTCATTTTGGCATCATGCCTCAACTTTGCCACTGCGGTATATGAAAACGGTTTCGTCTATCGACACGAAATCCATAACTTTTACTCGGCACGGTCCGATTTTGGTGAAAATCGGACGTTCGGTCTAGGAGGAGTTTGAAAAAGTAGGTTTTAAAAGAAAATAAATATGGCGGACAGGAAGTTTGCCTGACTATGGCAAAATTGGTATCTATGTTTTCAGCATAACCCAAGGAATCTATTGAGATCAGTGTCATTACTATAGGCTAATTTATGCAAAAGTTATTAGCATTTCGTGAAAATTTGTTACAACTTTTGACCAAAAGGTGGCGCTGTCTTTAAATCTGTTGAGTACTTTCAGGACATGGTGTTGATGGCACATACTGAGTTTCATAATGTTACAGCAATGCATTCGTTAAGTATAGCATTTTACATCACTAAACTGCATTGAAGTCAATGGGAATTTCATGTTTTGTTTAGTTTTAGCGCCACCAAGAGGCTCAATCCCACAGTTTTTTTTGTGTGTCCTCAGACTGAGCCCATGCATCTGTGTGTCAATTTTGGTGAAAATATCTCAATTAGATTCAACGTTATAGACATTTATGTGAAAAAACACGTCAAAAACGACTGACACGTCACTTTGATTGAATTTTACTACCCCTTACGATCAATATTTTGAGATTTGGGCATTGGCATATAGCTATCGACCTATGTTTCCAAACTTCTGACGGTGGTTTCGTCTCGATCGGACTAGCGGTTTCGAAGATATCGCCAAATGTTTTTTAAGCGCTAAATTACAACGCTGCACAAACCATATGCCGAAACCTGGCAAGTCTGGTATCGTTGGACTCGGCAACGATTCAGGAGTCTAAGGAGATGACTCCCGTGAGAATAAGTCGACCACACCCAAAGTTATAAGCATTTGAAAAAAAAAATATCCACTAGGTGGCGCTGTTTCGAAACTTCTCAGGCTCCTTCAGGGCATTGTACTGATGACTCATACCGAGTTTCGTAAAAATTAGTTCATGCGTTCAAAAAATACAGCATTTTAGCACATATTTCAAAATGGCCGATCTGATCTGGAAAAATTGGATATCAGTCGACTCGGCATGACGCCCTGAATCTAACGAGACCACGTTTAGGATTCTTGGACAAACCGTTCAGAAGTTATAAGCCAAAATAGCAATTTTTCATATTTCTGGACCAGTAGGTGGCGCTGCGCCGAAACGCTGCATGCAGCTTCAGGTCATGCTTGTGATGACATGTACCAAGTTTGGTCTGAATACGATAAAGCGTTGCGGAGATACAGCCTTACGTCTATTTTCGCAAGTGTTACGTAAAATTTGTTTGTGCGTTTATCAAAAACGGTTAAGCGAATCAACTTGAATTCCATAACTTTTTGTCGGCACTGCCTGAAGATGATCTGGTGCAATTTTGGTGAGTTTTTGGACAAAACCCGTCTAGGACGAGTTCGCAAAAGTAGTTTTTTTGGACAAAATGACGTCATAGAGTGCAATCGAATCGGCATGAGCTCAGGAATCAGAGGAAAAAAGAATTTTGTTGATAGGCCTTACGGTTCAAAAGTTATTAGCATACAATTTCTGAAACTTTGGACAGGTGGTGGCGCTAGAGGGAATGAGTTAGAAACACCAAAATTGGTGTATTTGATGTTGGGAATGTCCTCTATCAGAATGTCAAACCAAAACAACTTTCCCGCATACGCTTCTATGGGCTGCCATAGACGCCCAGTCGGAAGAAAAAGAAAAAGAAGAATAAGAACCGGAACAGATACAATAGGTGCCCGCACCTTCAGTGCTTGGCCCCTAAAAAGAAAAAGAAGAATAAGAACCGGAACAGATACAATAGGTGCCCGCACCTTCAGTGCTTGGCCCCTAATAAGAACCGGAACAGATACAATAGGTGCCCGCACTTTCAGTGCTTGGCACCTAATAAGAACCGGAACAGATACAATAGGTGCCCGCACCTTCGGTGCTTGGCCCCTAATTACAATGGTCATGTTTGTGCTTTTTGATTACCGGTAGGTCTATTTATTAGGCTATGTGCAATATTTTAATTAATATTCAGAAACGGGTATAGTTAGCCTACTTCTACTATTTGTTTTTCTGATTAACTTTATTAGCCTGCAAACCAAAATAAAATAGACCTAGGCTACTTGATTATATTATTTTGTTTTAATTGGATATATCTCTGCTTTTCTGAATTAACAGGATAGTGTAAGGTTGGAAATAATCCAAGATTATTTCAAAGCAACAAAGACATTTGCTTTTCACTAAGACATTTTCAGCACAGCAGTGATCTGGGCGTGTAGGCCAGAGGTTTGGGACAATAGAGAAGTTGTGATCATCTGATTGGTCAGTTTGAATGTCTCACACCTGGGTGTTAGTCACATGGTCGGGGGAAATGACAAAACAAGATTGCAATTGTTCTTCTGGCTCCTTTGCTTTGGATGCTGAGCTGGTCTTGAGACAGAGGCTCTGCCTTTGTCTCTCTTTCTCTCTCTCTCTCTCTCTCTCAGGTAACATTTTACATTTATGCTGGGTACAAATGGTAATTTAAACCATTACATCCATGTTGTAACTATTTTAAGTGTAAACATAACCTTATTGCACATTGAACCTGTTTAATTCATGGAGTCAGATTAAAACGAGATAATTGCATATGAGAACATGTGTCTTATTTAACCAAAATTACTTTGAGACGCTGGAAAGAATTGAACACACGCATCCTTCACCGGCAGCTCGAGAAACCGGAAGTTGGGCCGAACAGCCGGCTTTTACAATAGTTTATTTTTTTTCGTCTCCAGAACAAAATTTTATAAAAACGAATAGCATATGAATAAAATAAAAATACTTTAAAGATCAAGAAATCCAGAAAAATGTTTAACAAAATTACGAAAGTAAGGATAAAGGATATATGACCGGGAACACATCTCAAGGTCGCGGCTACATAGACGTTAGAGCGTCATGTTGCCGTTAGAGCAGTCAGCACCGAAAAACGGGCATATAAAATATTAAGCTAGTTAAAGTTACGAAATTTCAGAGAGTTATTTTCTTTTTCCTTTGTTTTTTGATCATCATTAATGGTGGCAGCGAGTATTTTTCTTTCTCAACCGAAGACAAAATCGACTGTGATTACGGGGATATTTGAACAAAAGGTGTGTAGGCTACTGACGTATTTTTGTGGTTGAAACAACAATTCTTCTGATGTTTATTCATGTTTATTTGATTCTATAAATTACCTAAGGATAATTGTGAGATATAATTCTGTGTATTTGTCCGTGCACTATGCGAGAGGCGGCTCGTTGTTTAAGTGCGCAGCTCAGAAAACATTGCGCATGCAGAAGTGTTCTTTCATCTTGCGCTTAACCCTCTGGGGACCAAGGTGTTTTTTGGGTCCTTAAGATGTTCTGACATGCCCTGACATTTGTGCTTTTTTCAGTTGCTTATAAACATATTAATGGCAAAGGTGTAATTACACTATTTATCACAAACAGGGCTACCATAATATGTGAGAAACATGCATGTACATGTTTGTATGTTTGAGAGAATAATGTTTATGCATGGTTATTCAAAAAACAAAAAATTAAAGTGTCTGAAATAGCGACACAAAACACATTATAACACACGTAAATATGTGTTCACAATACTTTTGAGTAATGGATGTTGTCGCCTAGAGTTTTTCCTTCAAAATGATCTGAAAATCATCCTGCCTACATAAACCAATACATTGATTTACATTTTGTAAAACTCCTTTTGTTTGGGAAGGCAATATGCGCAGGGGCGTGACTGATCCAACACATCATTAATACTAAGTGGTTCACACCTGAGAAGACAATGGCCCACTTAATGACCCCGCATAATGAGCTTGCATAATGAGCCTTTCATTCAGGTGTGTCACACAAGAAAGAATGTGAGGACAATCTATATCTATATATATATATATAATCCAAATATAAATGAAAGTCAAAAGCACATTTTTAGTAGTCATACCTGGAAACAAATCCTGTTCAAATAGGCTATATGAGCCATTCTACAGAATTGGTTCAAAGTTAGATTTGGAAACTTTCCTCTTTTTTTTTTCACAATTTTTTTTATACATGCAAATTGTATAATATCCAAGATAAACATTTCTAGTAATTGTGCAGTTAATTCTCATACTGTATTTTCAGAAAGTTTTGGAATACATTCTCTGCCCAAATGTGTCACTAATAAAAAACAATAATAAATAATTTAATGAGAAGGCTTATATTGACCTATAAATATTATTTTACATCTACCTTGTAAATATATTTTTTGCTATTTTATTAAAAAGTGTTCACATGTAAATCAACAACAATTACAATTTTAACAATATTTCAAGTGTAATCTTTCTTTTTTTAAAGTACCATACATATTTCAAAGTAAAGGATTCATTAGTTTGATATAGCCTAACGTTACATTGGAACAAACACTATAACATCTATAGTTTATGAGTGTATTTTTGACAAAACATAACATGAGCAGAAACTGGCTAAAAAAAGCTTATTTGATGTCTATTTTACAGTAAAAACTTTATAGTCTATCCAAAACTAGTCACAACTAGTAGCAACAGCGCGCATTTATGCCGTTCATTCACACACACAGAAACGCGATTCATATTTAAACAGTATTTTTGCGGTTTACAGACACTATTCCATATCGCGATTAGAACAAAGCATATAAGAATAAAAAACGTACTACTAATCCTCAACTGGAACCATTGCTCCTCGAAGTGAAACCAGCACTTCTGAGGTAAATTTCACAGGATTATTCCTCACATGACACATAGTACATTCATCTGATTAAACTTGATGTGTTTTATCGAGCTGATGTGGCCGGTTTGCATGTCTGCATGTATTGCCTCAGATCATTTGCGTTTGAATTGCGCGCTCTCCGTGGGCGCAATGGCGCCACCAGGGGGAGGCCAGGGGTGGCCGTGGCATTCCTAATGCACAGCCAGGCAGGCAAGCCGCTCTAGACTTTAGATTGCACACAAAAGCGCCGCCCCTCCGTACATGCCGCTGTTGCGCGCTCAGACAGCAACAGCTCTCGGTCAACAATTTCAAAAGAAGTTAAGAAAGAAGACGAAGACTACTGGTAAGTAAATAAGTAAAAAATATTCTTTAGTAAAAGAAGACGGGGAATTATGTGTCGTGACTAGGGTTGGGTATCGAGAACCGGTTACATTTTAGAACCGGTTTCAAAATGCCAAAAACCGGGGATTTGATAAGACACGCGAATTTCGATTCCGCTTATCGATTCCTTACTTTGGTGATGCTCGCTCGCGTGAATGGCAGTGAGCATTTGTTTACTGTTGTATTGATCTGCCAGGACCTGCCTGCCGCACATGCGCTGTACGTTATATTTACGATGGCAGAGCGCGGCAAACGTTCAGAAGTTTGGTTAAGCTTTTCAAAAAAAGATGAAAATACAGCGAATTGTATAACATGCAAGGGAGGAAGCACCTCCAATATGATGAAACATTTGCTTCAACACAGGGTCAATTTGAAGGAATGCACCGCATTTGATTCGGTGCGATCTCTCAGCAGCAGTACCACAGGTTTCCACACACCAGATAAAGCCATAGCAGCAGCAATAGCAGTCTCTCACACTCAGGTACAAAACACAGATGAGCAGACATTCGTCTTCGAACTAGAGCCGCATAATTCTGGATAAAATGAGAACCAGTTTTGTTTAAAATTGTTGTTGAGTTGTTTAGGTTAAAATGGAGATAATGAATAAATACATCAGACAATTAATATGAGTCGAGTCTATTTAATGTATTTTTTTTTAATGAATACTTGTTTGATACTCCATAAATACTTTTTAGTTAATGGATGATTCACCATTTCTGAACGAATCTTTTGAATGAACGATTCAATGAAAAAAATACATTTAACACTCACTTGCTGCCACCTATTGGTCTAATAATGTAATCAACACAATCTTTATTTGAAAAGACTCCATTCACTTTAGCCATGAAGGGGAAGATGAGCAAGGATATGTTCTGTTTTTTGTGTTAAAATGAAATATTTTTGTAATTGTTTTTCATGCTAATTCCTTAAAGTGTTATATATATTGTAAATTAAGACGCATTGTCACAGTTTTACTGGTAATAGCCTAAATGTGACAAGAATAAAAGGTAGAATTTTCACAAGTATTTGCTCTCCTTTTTCTTTCTCTCCAATAAATATTGGAATCGAAACCAAGAATCGTTAAGAACCGGATTCGATAAGCAGAATCGGAATCGTTAAAATTGAAACGATACCCAACCCTAGTCGTGACGTGCCTTTTAAGTGCCAAATGGTTACAGTATACTGTTACAGCAGCTTTTTGATGTGTCTTTGACACGTTTTGACAAGAGTTACCTAGCTAACGTTGTTAGCTGGTGCATGTATATGTGTAACGGAGTTTAAATAATGCTGTTAAATTTTTTTCTGATAACAGTGGAAAGATTTTAAAATACTCCAGCATTTTTGGTCATACAGATAAGAGTTATATGCCTACATCATACTGCAGTAAAGATAGTTTGTGGTTTGAATTTCAGATTTATTATTACTATAAACCCACAGTGCACTGTTGTAGACGTCATTCTTCATGATTTGTGAATTCAGGTGACACGGATCTCCATTCCGAATGTGGTGATTTTTTTAATAGTGACAGCAAAGCTTTTGTCCACCAACCTCTTGGTAAGTCTACTAGTCAGGTATGTGTAAACAAGACGTTCTTCTTTAACGTCTATTTCCAATATAAACAGAGACAGCATTAAACAAATCACTTGTTTCAGATTGAGCCTGATTAGTGAACATTTTCAAAATAGCATAATCGCGTTTCAGTGTTCCTGCTCTGTCCTTTTTCTTTTGTAACAATGACATACGGGCTGTGCCAATGAATAACGTTCCAACTCATTAACCCTCTGGGGTCTAAGGTGTTTTTGGGGTCCTTGAGATGTTTTGACATGCCCTGATATTTGTATTTTTTTCAGTTGCTTATAAATATATTAATGGCAAAGGTGTAATTACTAGGGGTGTGACAAGATCTCGTGCCACGAGATCTCGCGAGACTAAAATGTGATGAGATTTCTCGTCGAGTGAAAAGCTGTGTCGCGATATCGCCATGATTAGCAAAGAATTTGCCACGTTCACATTACATTACGGTGTACACCGCGGCACCGCCTCCACTGTCGTTATGCTATTGTATTGTAAACATCTACTCTGCTCATCCAGCACGAGTTTCAGTCGCACACAGACTGTGACAGTGCTGCAGGAATCACAGTTCACTGATCGCGTTACGATGGCGGAGGATTTGTTGCGCAACAGAGAGTCGATCTGAGATGTCTTCTGAGAATGAGATGTCTTGATATGTCTGAGATGGCGGTTCACACAGAACGTGTTTTTCCATTCCAGTGCGGTACTTTTCCATTGTTTTTCTATGTAAACGCGCTAGACGGATGTGTAACCTTGCGCTCGCGTCTTGCATCTTTTGCAGCGTCTCTCGCATGACACAGCATTCTAAAAACGCGGCGCTCAAGTTAAAATCAGTTCCCCCATTCTACTGCCAGCGTATCGCATTTTACACAGCAAAAACGCATTCTGTGTGAATGGCCCCCTTATCTTGTAGAATGCGCGTTCAGCACCGCCACTACGGAGTGAAAATGAAAGTAAAACACGATGCGCGCAAATTACACTGCATACAATAGCCCGTCTCCCAATATCAAACCTATCTCTGGACGTTATAGTTGTGGCTCTGGTCTCTGTTTTGGTCTCTGCTTGCACTTTGAATACAGAGAGAGTTGGCCTACTTTGATTATGGTTGCACTTGCACTTAATTATCGTTTGCACTAATAAGACTAAGAAAAACTGTTGTTTTATACAGTTTTTATTTCTATTTTCAATTTGTGAAAAGTAGTTTTATTTGGAGGTCACACACAGCCTCAGAAGTTCTGGAAGCTCATAATGTACAGTAAGGTCTGAAGAGACTCGTGTGAAATCATATTTGAGAGAAGCTAGTCAGTTGAGTTTGTGGTAAAACCTTTACAGTGCTTCTATATTGTTGTATTTTAATGTATTTGATAATTCATACTCAAAGTAGAACTGAAATGACATTCATTACAAGATGATTTAGTTACAACATTTCAAAATGCACCTGCAGACTATTTTTCCAGTCATGAATTTTGTCATTGAGAAGTTCTATCAAATATTGTGCAAAAATCTCGTCTCGTTCTCGTGAACCCAATCTCGTCTTTGTCTTGTCTCGTGAGATAAGGGTCTCGTCACACCCCTAGTAATTACACTATATTTAGCACGAACATGGCTATCATAATATGTGAGCAACATGTGTGTACATGTTTTCATTTTTGAGAGAATATTATTTATGCGTGGTTATTCAAAAAACTCAAACTTAAATTTTCTGATATAAGACCACAAACGACCAACTTCACATATTCACACAATAATTTTGACTAATGGAAGTTGTCGGCTAGAGTTTTTTACGTCGAAATGATCTGAAAATCATCCGGGCTAATCGTTCACATTAAACAATAGATTGATTTAAATTTTGTAAGACACTTTTTATTTGGAAAGGCAATATGCAGGTTGGCGTGAATGATCCAACAAGGTCATGAATAATGTCCTAATTCACACCTGAGAGAAGACAAAGACCTACTAATGCTGCATACTAATGAGCCTTTCACTGAGTGTGTCACTGAGCCACAAGAAAGAATGCAAAGACAACACGCACACATATATACATACACACACATATATATATATATATATATATATATATATATATATTACTACAGAATTGGTTCAGAGTTGGAAACATCTTGAAAAAAAGTGTATTTTCCCACAAACTTTGTAAGCTTGCAAATTGTATAAAATCCAAGGTAAACATTTCTAGTAATTGTGCAGTAAATTCTCATTCGTATTTTCAGAAAGTTTTGCAATATGTAGGCTATCCTCTCCCCAAATTTGTCACTAATAAAACACAAAAATAATTGAAAGAGAAGGCTTATATTGACCTTTTAAGATTTTGTTTGCACCTTGTAAATTAGGTTTTGATGTGGCAGTAAAAACGTTATAATCTATCCAAAACGAAATGTTGTCTTTCATATTTCGTCTGTAACATATTGTCTTTTATAATATATATTAGGGCATAAATGTTAATTTGCAGTTTAATATGTTGCTTATACAAAGACATTTTATTTATTAGTCGATTTTTACTCATCTCAGTAGGCAATTTAGATAGTTTGCTAAAAGCAAAATTAATTC
Organism: Phoxinus dragarum; assembly: GCA_033366665.1. Classification (NCBI taxonomy): domain Eukaryota; kingdom Metazoa; phylum Chordata; class Actinopteri; order Cypriniformes; family Leuciscidae; genus Phoxinus; species Phoxinus dragarum. The sequence continues at coordinate 113,397 of JARPMJ010001220.1, read as the reverse complement.
ACACAGACACGCGCGAGCTGTAGTAAACAAACGCATGCATATGTGCCGTTCATTCATTCAAACACAGAAATGCGATTCAAATTTAAACAGTCTTTTGCGGTTTACAGACACCATTTCATATCGTGATTAGAACAAAGCACTTACTGATCTGCAGCTGGATCCGTTGTTAGGCTACTCCAGCACGTTTGAGGTAAAATTTCCAGGATTATCACGATATTATTATTCCTCACAGCGAGTGTGTTTTCCAGCTGTTGTGGGCGTTGACTGGTTTGCATGTGTTGCTTCAGATCATCTGCGTTTGAATAGCGCGCGCTCTCGATGGACATTAGCAGAGTAATGAGCTTGCCAGAACGATAATGAGAACGGCTGATCTCTCGCTCTTTATATATAGATTACATAAACAGAGAATATTTCTTTTAGTTTTGAATTAGATAATTTCAAACTACACACTTAAATCATTATAGAGATATATAGCTCATGTCTGAGTTTTGTTTGAGTTTAGAGACGTGCTTCAGAAAAAAAGTTCACGGAGACGGAGAGGCATAAAGCACTCCCTGTTTACTTTATTTTACAAAAGCACAATGTTTTATTTCGATTGTAAGTGGACACATAAAAAAGTAGACATTTAACAGCTTATTTTTTCATATTTCTTGTAGACCAAAACTGACGGTCTATCAAAGTATCTTAGGTCTATTTTGCTGCTATGTAAAAAAAAAAAAAACGAGCAAAACGCGCCCGCGCGTTTACCGACCCCAGAGGGTTAAAGAAACACCAAGTAGTTTTTCAACCTTCATAATATATTTCCAAGACCCTTGTGATGGTACATCGACTTAAAATAGGTTGAATGACACATCTGCCATAGCCTGACTAGGTCTGTATATCTGGGTCACTTTTACTGGCACTATGAAACTTCGGGGTTCGGGTAGTAACCCGAGCACAAAAAGAACTACAATATTCGACTGCTTTACGGCATACCTCACTTCCCCCACCACCCCCCACTTCCTCAAATTCGGACGTGAGAGCCCAAATAGCGTTTGTTTGCCGGCTGGTATAGCGTCTGTATGTTGTTGTCACGGCCGAAGCAGCAACTAAACCGAAGGAGGCAAAGGTTTTGTCGGAGGAGGACGAGGATCAATATTGGTCCAGCATTCGCTCGCTGGCGTGAGCTAAGGAGGAGGAGGGGTGCCCGACCGATGCTGACTTGGCCGGACTGGTAAAAGCTACATGATTAGACGGACAAAATCATCTTTTAGGATAACTATCCTAATGACTGCAGGCTGATAGTCATGTTTGTTTATTTATTAATTTTTCTGGTGAAAGTGTCTTGCCTCAGGCTATAATGCAAATCGATTTTTCAAATTTGCAGATTCATCTATGGTTGCTTGATATAATAATATTGACGATATATGGCTATTACCTACCACACAAACATTGAATTGAATTAGCATATCCATTATGTAAAACAGTAGCCAATAGGCTACTATAATGACGCTGGCTTGTAAACGTGAGCTACGCGATCTTTTGGCGTTTGAAAAAAATAAAACCCATGAAATTATATTCACATGACATGCTGACATATATGCCACTGTACCTGGGATGAAGACATTTCACATGCAACGCAGGCAGTCTGCCCAAGACGTGAGAACTCCTTCTGCAGAGTTCGGGGGTATCGACTTGTCAACAAATGCACGTATATCCCCTGGTGTAACAACCATGACAGAATTTGCGATAGTAGTAGAAGACAATACTGTTTCCTAACTGTAGGGGGACCCAGAGAGCAAAAGCTACTTGGTGTTGCTTTAAATAAATCAGTTTATAAGTTTTAAAACTGGTCATCTAGTCAGGACATACTAGGCTCAAAAAGACTTGTTTGTGAAATGTATCACAGCTAAAAAAAAAATCCAAGTATTGGCAGTAACATACATTTTGTGTTTCGTAAAGTTTGCTGCTTCAGTTGTTGTGGTGTATATATATATATATATATATATATATATATATATATATATATATATATATATATATATATATATATATATATATATATATTACATACAGACATATATATATACACATACAGACATATATATATACACATACAGTCATGGTCAGAATTAATGGCACCCCTGGTAAATATGATCAAAACTGTCTGTAAATAATAAATCTGCATTGTTTATCCTTTTGATCTTTCATAAAAAAATTGCCGAAATTCAAACCTTTCATTGAAGTAAAATAATTGAAAGTGTGTGTGTGTTGGGGGGTGTAAATCAAATTATGAGATGATCTGTTCACGAGCAGCTTTAACTGAGCCTCTACAGCGATCTGTCAGACACATTAAAGAGCAACAAAACGGTATTTTAGGGCCCGAGCACCGATGGTGCAAGGACACTATTGGAATTGCTCTGTTTATTATTATTGTTTATATTTCTTCAAAAAAAAAGACCAAATTTGAAAGGTGAGACTGTTTAATATCAAAAGTAACCTGGTTTGGCCTGTCTGTCAGCGCGTTGTCAGTGTCCTCTCTGCTCCGCAATGTATTTTTCACTGCGTGAGAGCGCCGTGGCTGTCGGACATAGCAACAGTAACTAAAGGGGGCAGGTCTTTGCGAACGGTCACGACCCCAACTCATCTAAAAAGTAGTGTCTGTAAATATTTTGGGTTCTACACCGTCACCGTAGATGGTAAAGTAGCCGTTAAAGTAGCCGTTAAAGATAAAGTTCTACTCTCAACATTGACACGCAAATACCTGTGTGTGCCAGGCACGCCTGTGCGCTCCGAACCACAGGGAACATCATCTGGATCAAGTGTGGCTCACTTTTTATTGATCAAGTTGATAGATTGGTGTTTCTAGCAAACAATATTAAGAAAATAATAAGGCTAGGCTATAGGCCTTACTCCTGCTGCTGTTTAAGTTGTCACATTAATGTTTGTGCCATGCTGTTCCGATTCTGTTTTTTTTCATGTAACGTTAGTCTAATTTTGTGATCATTGGCTATGCATAGTGGCACTTCATATAGATTAAGTTGATAACCTGCTGTTTCAAACATCAAGTCAAACTATTTTTTTTTTCAGACAGGCTATGGCCTGAGTCCTTTTTATGACTGTCAGACTGTTAATAAATGAGTGATTGAATCTCCGTTACGGTGATTTTTTTTTTAAGGGGGCGGGGCTCGTAGATACTAGAATATATTCTAATACATTGCTTGATATTTGATATCCGTTCAAATTTTATTTTTCTCAAAAGTTGACAGCCCTACTGCTGACTTCAACATTTACATGAGTTTCTGTACATGAACATGGTAAAAGTGAAAAATCAAACCCTTGGAAATTACAGGTATGTACTATGTTTCAGGAATGACACAAAGGTGTGTGACTGTTCAAGTCTCTGTCTTTAGACCAGTGTGGTCAATAATGTGCTTTTTTGTCATTTGTTGTGTATCTTTGGATTATATTGTGCTGTGAATAAATCCAAACAATCAAAAAGCCATTCTTTTTTAAGTCTCTCCTCATTCTTTGTGCAAGGTTCCTCATAATGATAGGCTCTGATAGCACCTAATAGGGACATTATGGAAGGGTCTTTGTCTTTCTCAGGTGTGAAACATCAATATTCATGGTGGGTTCACGCATCCTCGCATACAGCTTTCTTACACAAAACAGGTCTTACAAATTTTAAATCATTATATAGTTATATCTGAATTAGTAGGCAGGATAATTTTCATAGTTATATCTGAATTAGTAGGCAGGATAATTTTCATAGTTTTGAAGCAAATATTTTAGGCTACGTGATACAATTTTCAAAAGTCTTGTGAAGAAATAATCAGTATGGGTTTCATGACCTTATTTCAGTGAAATTTTGTTTTTGTTTTTCACAAACCATGCATAAATGTCATTATCTCAAAACTACAAACTTTTACACACACAAACACACATACATATATATATATATATATCAAGGGAAGTGGATAACACCGTTTATCTTATTACGACTTCTGATAGTGGGTGGGATATATTAGGCAGCAAGTGAAAAAAATTTTCCCTCAAAGTGGATGTGTTAGAAGCAGGAAAATGGATTTGGATTTGAGCGAGTTTGACAAGGGTCAAATTGTGGTGGTTGGACGACTGGGTCAGAGCATCTCCAAAACTGCAGCTCTTGTGGGGTGTTCCCGGTCTGCAGTGGTCAGTATCTATCAAAAGTGGTCCAAGGAAGGAACAGTGGTGAACCGGTGACAGGGTTATGGCAAAACTATGACTATAGCCAAGGCTCATTGATGCATGTGGCGAGCAAAGGCTGGCCCGTGTGGTCCGATCCAACAGACGAGCTACTGTAGCTCAAATTGTAACTCAAATTGTTCAAGAAGTTAATGCTGGTTCTGATAGAAAGGTGTCAGGATACACAGTGCATTACAGTTTGTTGTGTATGGGGCTGCATAGCCGCAGTCTAGTTAGGGTGCCCATGCTGACCCCTGTCCACCACCGAAAGCGACAACGAGATGCACGTGAGCATCAGAACTGGACCACGGAGCAATTTAAGAAGGTGGCCTGGTCTGATGAATCAACGTTTTCTTTTACATCACATGGATGGCCGGGTGCGTGTGCGGAAAAAGGCAAGCCGGCGAAGGTAGTGTGATGCTTTGGATAATGTTCTGCTGGGAAACCTTGGGAACTGCCATCCATATGGATCTTACTTTGACACGTACAACCTACCTAAGCATACTTGCAGACCATGTACAACCTTTCACAGAAACTGTATTTCCTGGTGGCTGTGGCCTCTTTCAGCAGAATAATACGCCCTGCCATAAAGCAAAAATCGTTCAGGAATGGTTTGATGAGCACAACAACGATTTTGAAAAGTTGACTTGGCCTCCAAATTCCCCAGATCTCAATCCAATCGAGCATCTGTGGGATGTACCGAACAAAGAAGTCCAATCCATGGAGGCCCCACCTCGCAACTTACAGGACTTAAAGGATCTGCTGCTAATGTCTTTGTGCCAGATACTACAGAACAGTAGTCTAGTGGAGTCCATGCCTCGACAGGTCAGGGCTGTTTTGGCAGCAAAAGGGGGACCAACACAATATTAGAAAGGCGGTCATAATGTTATGGCGGATCGGTATAGGATTGATATTGATCAGGTAAAACAAGTGCTTAATGAGCAGTTGTTTAGGTGGCTCGCTAATGTATTAGATTTATCTAATACATAAAGTAAGTCAAGTCAACATTTATATAGCGCTTTTAACAATGTAGATTGTTTCAAAGCAGCTTTACAGAGATAAATGTATAATCTAAGGTAACAGAGATTGTTTTGGCTTAATAGCGGTTCTCATATAATATCATTTGTTATTAAATTAGGGACCGCTAAAACGACACCGTTCTCTCTACACAGACTTTAAACGTGAACCTGTGATAAACGTTGATGGCGCTCACGTGCGCATCAAGAATTAATTCTATAGTTATGTGCGTTTGAATATATGTGCGCAGGTTTGTAATTCCCTACAAAATACTTGTCTTGCCTATAAATTTTGATACAGAATTGTATTTTAATTTATCACTCCGGGGTAGATACGCAAACCGAATTTTCCCACAACACTTTATCTGTAGAGTGGTAAAGGGATCCTCCATAGGGAGAGACTAGTTGGCACTTCAGCACTGCGTTGACATCGGGTCCAGGCGAAGGGCCTTCGTCAGATCTGGATACGCCCTGGATCCGGCAGGCTGCGGGAAAACCTCGGGATAAACAAAGACACTAAAATTAGCGTAGATGCCATTCTTCTTATGATGTAACGAGTACATCAGGATTTAAGGGAAGTGTTGTCAGTTCCAGCTGACCTAATCTATGCAGCCTAACATTGAATTATAGAAGTCTATAATGTATTCTCTGAAAGATATGCGGTCAAAGAGATGCGTCTTTAATCTAGCTTTGAACTGACAGAGTGTGTCTGCTTCCCAGACAATGGTAGGAAGACTGTTCCAAAGTTTTGGTGCTAAATAGGAAAAGGATCTACCGCCAGCAGTCGATTTTGATATTCTAGGTATTATTAACTGGCCGGAATTTTGAGATTGCAATAGACGTGAAGGACTATAATGCGTTAAGAGCTCGCTCAAATACTGCAGAGCTAAGCCATTTAGTGCTTTGTAAGTAATCAGCAATATTTTAAAATGTATACAATGTTTAATAGGCAGCCAATGCAGTGTTGACAGAACCGGGCTAATATGGTCATACTTCGTGCTGCTGCGTTTTGAACTAGCTGTAGTTTGTTTGTTAAGCGTGTAGGGCAACCACTCAGTAGAGCATTACAATAATCTAGCCTTGAGGTCATGAACGCATGAACTAATTGGCGTAATTTAGATATATTTTTAAGATGGAAAAAATGCGGTTTTACAGATACTAGACATGTGACTTTCAAATGAAAGATTGGTATCAAAGAGCACACCCAGGTTCCTAACCGACGACGAAGATTTAACAGAGCAGCCATCAAGTGTTAGACAGTACTCTAGGTTATTACGTGAGGAAGTTTTGGTCCAATAATTAGAATCTGTTTTTTCAGAATTTAGTAGTAAGAAATTACTAGTCATCCAATTTTTTATATCAGCTATGCATTCCGTTAATTTTGTGAATTTGTAGGTTTCGTTAGTCAGCTGTTCCTTGTTGTTCTTATCGTATGGACTATTTGGTAACAGACAGTTTCAGTTGATTGCATCTGAGGCACAGTCACAGCATAAATGCATTGACCAAAAATAAATGAAATATTTCAAATTCAGTCAACCTGCTATTTTATTAAAACTGTAACTCCTAGTCGGAAGCTTTCGTAAATACTTAGTTTATACATAGATACATTTCAGTTCAAGGTTAAATGGTGTAGCGTAAAAAAAAAAGGTGTTAGTTGTAACTTAGTGCCCTTTCTAGGCACGGAAGCGTAACAATAGTTAACTTGGCAACTGTACATTGACAATGGCCTCAATCCGCACTCGTATAGTTTTTTTTTTCCTTCTCATCAAAACCGAATATCAGTCAAGTCATCTTCATTTATATAGCGCTTTTAACAATGTATATTGTTTCAAAGCTGCTTTACAGAAATAAACTTATAATTTAAGGTAACAGATTGTTTTGGCTTTATAGCGGTTCTTGAATAATGTTATTTTCCAGCTAAGTTAGTTTTGATTGATTAACTTCCGTCGAAAGGATCATTTGTTATTGTGTTAATAACAAATTAATAATTATGTCCCACCCGCAAATCACACCTATGACAACTGCACTGGATCTAAACAAATCAATCTAACGTTAACCATAGATGTGACCAGTAGCTGTGGCTTTCTTAATCTATTTAACATAATTTTGCAAGGGTTCTATGACATTAGTATATTTTTTACCAAATTAAAAAAATATATATATTTATGTTCTGATGTTTACAAGATTGGAAGTTCAAATATACTATTGTGATTGAAGTAGTTAAATAAAAATATCATTCATAAATTCATGCATCACCTCATGTCATCATAACAGAGGTCTGGCTTCCAGGAAAGAACAGTTTCATACAGAAGACAAAGAGCTTTAAAGGGGCATTTCACCCGTGGGAACATTAATCTTTATTGAAAGTGGGTCATATATGTAGTCGACATGTAAAATAATTTTCGAATTTGGTGCCTTCTTGACCGAGAAAAGACAGAAAGTAACTTTAGGGCGCGTTTGTATGAAAGACAACAACTCCCACAATGCACCACATTGCAAAGCTCCGCAAGCTACTCACACTAATCCAGAGTGGTGCGTGTGAGGTATCCGCCTATCTAGGGTTGGGTATCGTTTCAATTTTAACGATTCCGATTCCGATTCTGCTTATCGAATCCGGTTCTTAACGATTCTTGGTTTCGATTCCAATATTTATTGGAGAGAAAAAGGAGAGCAAATACTTGTGAAAATTCTACCTTTTATTCTTGTCACATTTAGGCTATTACCAGTAACACTGTGACAATGCGTCTTAATTTACAATATATATAACACTTTAAGGAATTAGCATGAAAAACAATTACAAAAATATTTCATTTTAACACAAAAAAACAGAACATATCCTTGCTCATCTTCCCATTCATGGCTAAAGTGAATGGAGTCTCTTCAAATAAATATTGTGTTGATTACATTATTAGACCAATAGGTGGCAGCAAGTGAGTGTTAAATGTATTTTTTTCATTGAATCGTTCATTCAAAAGATTCGTTCAGAAATGGTGAATCATCCATTAACTAAAAAGTATTTATGGAGTATCAAACAAGTATTCATTCAAAAAAATACATTTAATAGACTCGACTCATATTAATTGTCTGATGTATTTATTCATGATCTCCATTTTAACCTAAACAACTCAAGAACAATTTTAAACAAAACTGGTTCTCATTTTATCCAGAATTATGCGGCTCTAGTTCGAAGACGAATGTCTGCTCATCTGTGTTTTGTACCTGAGTGTGAGAGACTGCTATTGCTGCTGCTAGTAGCTTTATCTGGTGTGTGGAAACCTGTGGTACTGCTGCTGAGAGATCGCACCGAATCAAATGCGGTGCATTCCTTCAAATTGACCCCGTGTTGAAGCAAATGTTTCATCATATTGGAGGTGCTTCCTCCCTTGCATGAAATGTCTTTCTTGCATGTTATACAAATTGCTGTATTTTCATCTTTTTTTGAAAAGATTAACCAAACTTTTGAACGTTTGCCGCGCTCTGCCATCGTAAATATAACGTACAGCGCATGTGCGGCAGGCAGGTCCTGCAGATCAATACAACAGTAAACAAATGCTCACTGCCATTCACGCGAGCGAGCGAGCATCACCAAAGTAAGATAAGCGGAATCGAAATTCGCGTGTCTTATCAAATCCCCTTTTTTTGGCATTTTGGAACCGGTTCTAAAATGGAACTGGTTCTCGATACCCAACCCTTACGCCTATCAGAGAAATCACTCTTCCGTCTACAAAGCTAGCTAACCACCAGAGCTTGAAATTAAATTTCACACAAACATTAAAGCTAGTTGGCGAACTCATTAGTGAATTACTCCTCGTTTGTATTTATTTCGAAATGGTGAATTATTGCATGGTACCAGGATGTTCAGTCCGAACAGATGCGGTGCGGAACTATGATGGTTCACAACACAAACGTCCGTGTCCTCGTCTGATTCAGAGATTTCGTCCAGGAGAAATTGGCATCGTTGAAATTCTTTGCAGCAGACGGACTATCTCTGTGTCCGTATGCGCACAGGCACCACCACTCCGCCCCAGCTCGAGCCAGTCCGGGCTTCTCGTCCGCGACAGGCAGGTCTTCTGCCTCGGCTGCACTCTGCAGAAGCCGCCGGCGCCTCCTGTTCCTCCATAGACCTCAGCTGCTCGTCGCTATACTGTGGCTCATAAAGGTAGCCACGAACATCCGTTTCTAACATAACTTCGTCAAAATAAAAATCCTCCCCAATGCATCCGACTGAAAATTCAGTATTTTCCTCCATATTTTCGAAAAGTTTCTCCCTGTGAAATCAAACGCACTGGCACTGATCTGTGATAGGTCTGTTAGCGCATTAGGTACAACCCCCTATGGGCGGGTTTGAAAGGGTGGGAACTTGTGCTTGTAGTCTTTACAGAAATCCCCCCTTTTTACACTTCCTCCTACAATGACGTCAAATGACGATTTTTGGAGGAAGACGTCATTGTAGGAGGAAGTGAAAAATGTAAATAGTGGATTTCTCTCGTCTCAGGGGAAAATGAGAGAATGTTGCACGACCATTCAATAGTATGACTGGTTTTCTAACAATGGGCCTCTTAATGCAAATGGGTGGAGTGTCCCTTTAAAAAAATCACAATGGCAATATTGGTAAAAAAAAAAAAAATCGCAATTAGATTATTTTCAAAAATCGTTCAGCCCTAGCAGGGACAACTCTGTGAAAGTCCTTAGTGGCTCAGCCAGAGCCCGTACTTAAACCTAAACAGACATCTCTGGAAAGACTTGAAAATGGCTATCCAATGCCGGTTCCCAATTAGCCTGACAGAACTTGAGAATAATCACCAAATCCAGGTTTGCAAAGTTTGTTGCATCGTACCCAAAAAGGTTTAGGGATCTAATCAGTGCCAAAGAGGTGTTTCAACTGTTGTATAAAAAATATATTACATGTTTAATTTAGATTCCAATACAATAGTATATATATTCTGTTCTCTCTATTGTAAGTTAAATGAGTCAAATTACTTAAATCTTACCCTTTGTCTTTAATGGCTCTGAGAGCCCCTGGCCTAGTCGTTGAATAGTCAGGTTGATTGGATTGCCATCTATGCATTTGAATGACACCGTTATGCTGATCAGGTAATGCTGACTCCTGTACTTCATTTACATGCCCCCTTTATGTAAATCCCTCCCCCTTGGAATGTATATAAACTACAATGTATAGGCCTTATTCGCAAACACCGGAAGTAGCTAACCGCGGCCATATTGTTGACATGACATCTGTCCTGCCCGTAGCCGCACGCAGATTTTAGTTGAGGGGAGCAGTAGCCTAATGGCTTCATCTCGTCGGTATCAAGAGAAGATAAGCTTGATTGGCGTGGACCCATATCAAATAGACCCAATAGCCTTAAGTAAAGATTTGTCCTTATTGCCAGCCCAGAGCATGTGAGCGAAGCGGAGCAGTGTGACGCTCCGCTCAATATTCCGCTCTTTGCGCGTGCGCTCGACTCAGTCGCTCGCGTCCCAAGCGAACGCTCCACTGATGAATCGCTCACGCTCCACTGATGAATCGCTCACGCTCACCGGTAAAACAAATCCCGCTCAGACATAAAATGTCTCTGTAGGCTACTTGCTTTCGGTTTGTACTTAGTTTGTAATGAATATCTGGAATAAATGTATAAAGTACAGTAGCTAGGATTGTAAATAGAAGTTATTTCGGGGTGATTCTGAATAAAAGTCTGTTCTTTTTATTCATTTAAATGCATTAAATTAACTTAATTAAAAAACATGTCTAGTCCTTTGGCAAACTTGCCTATTAAATGCAATAACTGAAAAGGTATGTTTGATTTTCGTCATTTTATTTCCGTGAACATAACTGCAGTTGCAAAACAGGCATATTAAAACGCGCGCCGACACACAAACAAGATGAAATGCATGTAGAACTTCACAAAACACATCTGGACTATCATGCTCATAAAAGAAAACACAGGTGAAATGCACTTAACAACATCTTATCAACGCACCTGGATGATTTACTGGTAAAAGAAACGCGCGTTCTAACGTTTAAATAGACCAAAACTGCGGGTAATTGCGGTCTATTTAAAAACGTAGGCTATCAATATTTACATCACTTTAGAATTTACTTTTAGAAACATAAGCTTGGACAAAGTATTAGGTTTCAGGCTCATGCGGTGTGCCCGGGACAGTAATCCAGCGGCGGAAAACACGCGCTCAGCACTGGAAGAACCACTGGGGATGCTGAAGATTTTGCGGGCGACCCTGGCTAGTCGAGGGAGTGATCCAGCATTAGTTTTCCAAAATCCTAGGACGTCTTCATGTGGACCTTTTCTCATTGAGCCCAGGTACTCCTCCATCTCACCTCTGGCACTGTCAGCTACACTCGAGTTGCTCTCATATGAGCCGAAAATGCGGGCCTTCTTGGGAGCGCTTCTAGCCTCTGTCACTGCGTCCACCGCAGTCTCCACACCACTGCATTCTGCCTCTTTTGCCAACATTTCACGAATCTCTACGAGTTGATTGCTCACTGTACCATCTCTAATGATCCATTCAGTTTTAAAACGTGGATCTAATACAGCCGCCAACACAAGGTGCTTGTCAGAGTAAAATCTGTTAAAACGAGAAGAGACATTATCTGACAGTGTCTCCACAAATGCACGAATGTTGACGGAGCGGTTGTCAGGGACACTGGACAAAAGCTGTTTGATTTCCATTACAGCTGGAAGAATCATGCCAAGGTTTCCGAGCTCTTTTTGCATAGCAGTTGTAAGCTCTGCCAGAGGCAATAGCACCTCAGTCAGGGCTTGGAGATGAAGTACGTCATTCATGGTCAGCTTACTGTGCTCGGGAATTTTCAGCTTGTTTTGGAATTGCGGGTGTCTTTCAAACATTTTCAGTACTGATTCGATCATGCGCAGCTGACTGCTCCACCTGGTGACACATGCTGGGGTGGGACGCACACCTAGTTTATCAGCCTCCTCAGTGTTTAAGGTGCTTTTTCTAATACTCTTTACAAGTTTTGCCGTTCGTGTGATAATTTTGTCTACATCAGCATGCCCGTTTATTGCATCCTTTATGGCGAGTTGCAGTAAATGGATGGGGCATCGCATATGCAGATTCGATTCAGTGATGTATGTGGCGCTCATGTTTTCTATGATCTGCGCAAAATCTGTCTGGAATGGTGAAAGTGGACCTTCCTCTGTGCCACTGCCATCTTCCTCAAGGACCTCTTCCTCGCCCTCCTCTTCAGTTGAACTTTCATCAAACCCTGGGAGGTCGAAAGCCTTTACCATGTTACTTGCGCTGTCAGTCACCACCCTGACAACTCGCCGTTGTAAATTCCAGTGTTGCTAGATACTTTCATATTTATGAAAAATATTCTCAGCGGTGTGGTGTCCTGTAAGATGTTCACAGGACAGCAGCACAGTGTGACTGTTAAACATTTCATCAATGAAACTTGCCACAACACCCAGAAAGCTGTGTCCTCTTCTGTTTGTCCAAATGTCTAAAGTAAGCGCAAAGCCATCTCCTAACTGCAACAGCTCTCTAAGTCTGCCTTCCATCTCGCTAAGAGCATTCGGCATCAGGGTGTCACGGACTGTACTGTAGCATGGTGTGGTATAGCCGGGCTGGGCAACGCTGACAAAATTACGCATACCCTCACGTTCACCTTTTGTGAGAGGTTCATAATCCACGTAAACCATCTTAAAAAATGCCTCATCTAATTCTTTCTTCCGTGCAGTAGACACAGAGAACTGGGGAGTCTGGGGACGCAGGAGAGGGAAAAAATTCTTTATCTCCCTTTGATTGGTAGTTTTTTCTGTAAAAACAAATTTGCGTACATTATAATAGCGTCCAGTAAATTTTCTGTTGCCTACATCTAAATTATAGGCCTACCTAATTATTCGGGTCAGTTTTTTATTATTAAAATTTAACAAGTGGTTCAATAACTCCTGTCTAATTTCAACTTAAAAATAGGCTACATCAGCAATTACAAATAGAATTATGTAGGCTAATTCATATTGTGTGTTGGCTATAGGTTATTTTTAGTTGCACTGATATGATGATTGCATAATGAATTAACAATTTGTTCCAACTTGACGTCAGCATGTTTTAATAATTAATTTCCTCATTTTATTTAAATCGTACAAAATTAACAATATAATATTTCGATCCATGGTTTAGTAAATCGTGACCACGTTGTAATAATTTGTTTCCTTGTTTTAATAAAACGAGAGTATCCTACTAATTAGTTTAACATGGCCACGATTTATTAAACCAGGGAACGATTTAAGAATTTGTGGAAACGAATTTAATTCGTGGCCACCCTAAATGAGAGAACGAATTCTTAATTCATGGGAAGTTGGGAACGAAATGTTAATTTGTATATTACAATATATTTTTGTCTGCATGTCATGAGAGGGGCTCAGTACAACAGCCTACCTTACCCATTTACCTATTAATTTATTTTCGAATGGTATATAGGCTATAGCTCACCTTTTGCTGCACTACCATGTTTGCGTAGCACATCCTCGTGCTTTCTGCCAATGTGACGCTTTAGATTCCAATTTGAATCTTTGCTAACTCTCAGTCTCTCCACACTCCCTTTCAATTTCTTCTCCCTGCTCGTTCTTAACTGTGATTTTTACTGTGCATTTATGCACAAGGCTCGCAACTTCCTTAAAACAATACTTGAACTCCATTACCAACCCCACTATTGCTTTAGCTAATTCACCGATTCTCGAACTAGCAAATCACAATAGGGCATTCTGGGTTGAGCGAGCGGCGCTGAGCGGACGGAGCGGAATCTTCAGAAAGGCGCTCTTCGCTCAGGAGGAAGTATTACCGCTCCGCTCCCCGCTCCGCTCACGCTCCACTCCGCTCACATGCTCTGTGCCAGCCGTAACTTATCCGGATATTTTTTCAGAGCTGCCAACTCTCACGCATTCACCGTGAAGCACACTTTTCACACGCTCTCACGCCACACATCCATTTTGTCACGCGCAGAAAAATCGCGACGCAAAGAGGACACGGAGACCGACAGACTAGACAGAGCAGTTACTTATGATCTAAAACATCTCAGCTCTCAGGTTCAACAATAAATACCGTTTTGGCGCTTGTAAATGTGACGCGACAGATCCCTAGCGGCACGCGAACCCATCATCTCTAATGTTAGCTAGTAAACAAACACAAATTAACAATGTTGAAAGATACAGTACAACTTACCGAAATGTATATTCCTCATACATAATATCGACCAATCAAACAAACAAAGGGGTCAATAAAACAGCTGGAGAACAATTATGTCACATAACATTTAGCCTACCTCAGGAAAGCCATTTGATGACCATAATTTGGCTAGAAAAAAAGAGAGCTATAGAGTATTTTGCTAAATATGTGTACTTTATTACATATTATATTTTTACTCTAATATCATTAAAGTTATTATAATAAACAAAAAAACGCATATCTCTCTCTGTATGTTAACAGCATTAGGTGAGTTGTTTTTTCTTGAGAAAAATGAATGCCTATCTTGTGTAGCCTACCTAATATTTATCCAAATGAGTCTATATTAAATCAAGCCACAAGTCTCTCCTGCGCTGGCTCAACTCCTCTGTCTCCTTCCCTTCACGTTTTCTGACAGTCGGTATCGCATAAAAACTAACTTCTTCTTGCTGTTGTTAGAACAGCAGTGTATTACACAACACACCATCGCGCTGTTTAAAAAATAAAATAAAATACAGTGATAATACCGACCCTGCCTCGCTTGTCAATTGACAGACTGACAGTTGCCGTGGGTTCTATGTCAACAACATGGCCACCCCGAATATTGATGACGTAGATCGAATAAGAACTATACTTCCTTAGTCAGACTTGAGTTGGATGACTACAGCAACGCACAGCGAAGTCCTCAATAAAGAATAACTTCTGCTTGAAAGATATCCCAACGTCTCCTGGTCTCTGCTTCGAAGGAAAAGTTTCCAACACAACCAAGTACTGGCTAATGGTAGTGTATAAATATTTATGCTAAAGTGAAATATCAGTGGTTTCTTTTTAATAAATTTGCAAAATAAATAACTAATCTGGGTTTTGATTATCCATTATGAACTACAGAGTGTAGGTTGATGGGAAAAACAAACAATGATTTTATGGGATTTTAGCAAGCGGCAACCTCCCTGTCTCTCTCTTGAAACCAACACGGAAGTGAATTAAACGGCAATTCATCGACTGGCCGCTTGAGGCTGGCTGCAGAAGTGAGTCAAATCTGTATCCCCCCATGTTGAAATGCCCAAATTTACAGCAGAAAAAAACATGTTTACAGCCTGGTACTCGAAGTGGTTTTGGTCTATACAGCTAATTTTGGTGAATTTTTTTCTAACTCATCCGTTTAAATTATATTAAGCCTTGAAGTTCTGCATAATTAAGGGTGTGGCCACTAGAGTGACAGGTGGATTGCCGCTGATGTAAATGCTAGCCGTTTGTGTGCTGTTAGCCGTCACTTCACCTCAGCAAACTCCAGCTGCTGAACTTGCCATCTCTCCTGTGTTTGTGCTTTTTTCGGGATTATTTTATATAATTTAATACACCCATTACTTCGCCCACGTCTTTGGATTCCGTCGTTCCGTCCGTCGAGTATCGTTCGAGAGAACAACCAGCACTGTATTTCAGTAGTTTTCCTCTGTGAACATGCACTAATGGATGTCTGACAATTTCGTTGCCTTTTGGAGTTTTCAGATTTAAAAACGTTTATAGATATAAAGGCTACACTCGTTCTGCAGTACTGTTGCTATGGAACAGATTATAACATGCTTAAGTACCGTCAGATGAAATCCTGCAGGTGTCCGTGCTTTCTCCGTCCCTTCATAGGTAATATATCTATGTTTTGACCCATTTGAGATGCGGCTAAAATCAGAATTTAAAATGGACTGAATAATAAAGCTCTCTACGAACTTGACGAGCGATGCAGCGCTGACGGACCTAGACTGTAAAAAAGAGTGACTGACATGTATGCACATAAATCACGGTCACACACACATTCTCAGAGTAATATTTTTAAGTTACTGCATAATACATTTTCAACTAGCAGAATAGCTGTACAGAATCACTTGGTACTGTGAGTAGCATATAGCATTAGCTCCCAAGCCTGAGCTAACTGATAACGTCCAGCTAGGTGGGCGTGGTTACAGATAGCCAGGCTCCTCAGCTCCACCTCTTTGCCCATATTCTGTTATCCGGGAGTGGAGAGTGGTGACGCGAGGCCAAGATGGCGATGGCCGGCTCCGCCCACTTTAGGCTTCAAAAATGCTCTTCAGAAACCTACAGGTGACGTCATGGACACTACGTCCATATTTTTTTACAGTCTATGGATTTTAGCTTAACTTAAACGTACTGAATCCACTTTATTTTGTGCATGAGTGTGTGTAAGGAAGCAAATAATGGGCTTACATTGTATGATTTGGGGTGTCTCTGTTTCCACTGAACCAGGACAAGTTGGGCAATGACGAGTGTGACAATGAGAATGAGAACCATCTCTGCATGCATGGCTTCATGCCCTTTGTGTTTGGCATGCATTTTAGCATGTTCCAACCTGCAAAACAGAAAATAAAACCTTAAAATAAGCACACATTTATAAACAATCAATTACATAATCACGTTTTAAAGATGCAATCTTTTAGCCATTAGATTTGGCACAAGTAACTTACAGCAGTAGCTTTCAACTAGTGGGTTGAAACTAGGGGTGTGCACAAATAGTTGAATATTCGATCTGTAATTATTCGAAAAATAAATATACTACTCGAATTTTGCTACATATGTTGCTTTGCTGGCTGTAAATGCAGTAAAATCCTAAACAAACAAACTAAGAACTCAGTTATAACTAAAACCCTGGGTGGCTCTGTGGAGCTTAACAAGTTGACTGCAAATGGATCAATATGTCGTGTGGAAACATTTTCAGGTAAAACTGGGTTATCAAAAATATCATGAAATCCAAACACCAGTCAAATGAGGAAAGACAGCTGTCCATCACTTCATTCACTTCTTTAGGTAAGCGCAGCTGTACACTCAAGTGAGCTGAGAAGATAACTTATCTGATAGCAAAATGATCGAGACGTATGCTTCCTTTAATTTTTGTCAAGGGAGACCTTTTTAAGAACAGAAAACAAAGCGTTGTAAAAAAAACTTTGCTTAGCACACAGTTATCTGTGTCCCTGCAATGTCTGTCAGTGAAGCGCATTTTCCCGGCACCCAGACTTATTATCAGACTGAGGAACATGTGGATAATCTTTTTTGATTATGAACATGTGCATGTGAAACAATATAAACATTATAACCATATGCTGACTCGAGTGTATATGTACGTTTCAGTTCTCATTCATGCTTGCACTTGAGAACGAACACACAGAATGGCAAAATGCCCATATTGGCGAGTATTCAAGTAAACACAGTCGTTATGTCTTAAGTGAATATAAACAGCTCTGCATCAGATGTCTATCAATATTGTGGATCGGTCTTAAACTGACAGCAGCCTACACTGTAAAAAAATATTTTAATATGTTTTTGTTAGGGATGCTCCAATCGATCTGCCACAGATCGGTATTGGCCGATAAATCAAATTCTATGACTCGATCGGTAATGCCCTATAATTTCCGCGATCATGGAATCGCGGACAGATTCGCGAAATTGGCACATTAACACGGAATCTAGTGTTAATGCGGAATTTTGCAGAATTTTACATTTTTGTGTGGGGAAATTGCAGACCAGGGAAGCTAATCTGGGTGACACAACCCCTCCCGTCATTTCTGATCGGGGGATCGCTTCAACCGATTAAACCTGAATGAGCCATAGACGCCCATTCTGGTGGGCTCTGGCGGGCTAGGGCGCAAAGCGGCCTGATTGGTTTGCGCGTCTGAGCCACCTCACAGTAGGTTCGTGCAGTTGCCGCAGCACAGCCAATGAGCTAGACGCTCAGATATGTGTCTTCTGTGCAGCTGCACTGCGTCTTAACCAGTTAATATAACCATTAATATTTTAAAGCTCATAACCATTCATATTTTGTTGTTACTTTAAGTACTTAGAGTGCAGTGTTATGTTGCATCATGCAGTATTACATTGAGTAAATGTGATGTTTGTTACCTCAAATTTAAGGTCATTCCCATTTTATTTGTGTATATTTTAATAATTAACATTAAACCTCTGGGGTCTAAGGTGTTTTTGGGGTCCTTGAGATGTTTTGACATGCCCTGATATTTGTATTTTTTTCAGTTGCTTATAAACATTAATGGTAAAGGTGTAATTACACTCTATTTAGCACGAACATGGCTATCATAATATGTGAGCAACATGTGTGTACATGTTTGCATTTTTGAGAGAATATTATTTATGCATGGTTATTCAAAAAACTCAAACGTAAATTTTCTGATATAAGACCACATACGACCAACTTCACATATTCCCACAATACTTTTGACTAATGGATATTGTTGCCTAGAGTTTTTACTTCAAAATGATCTG
Organism: Phoxinus dragarum; assembly: GCA_033366665.1. Taxonomy (NCBI): domain Eukaryota; kingdom Metazoa; phylum Chordata; class Actinopteri; order Cypriniformes; family Leuciscidae; genus Phoxinus; species Phoxinus dragarum. The sequence continues at coordinate 94,693 of JARPMJ010001220.1, read as the reverse complement.
AAAATCATCCGGGCTAATCGTTCACATTAAACAATAGATTGATTTAAATTTTGTAAGACACTTTCTGTTTGGAAAGCCAATATGCAGGTGGGCGTGAATGATTCAACAAGGACATGAATAATGTCCCAATTCACACCTGAGAAGACAAAGACCTGTATGCTAATGCTGCATACTAATGAGCCTTACATTCAGGTGTCACTGAGCCACAAGAAAGAATGCAAAGACAACACACACACACACACACACATATATACATATATATATATATATTACTACAGAATTGGTTCAGAGTTGGAAACATCTTGAAAAAAAGTGTATTTTTCCCACAAACTTTGTATGCTTGCAAATTGTATAATATCCAAGGTAAACATTTCTAGTAATTGTGCAGTTAATTCTCATTCGTATTTTCAGAAAGTTTTGGAATATGTAGGCTATCCTCTCCCCAAATGTGTCACTAATAAAACACAAAAATAATTTAAAGAGAAGGCTTATATTGACCTTTTAAGATTTAGTTTACACCTTTTTGATGTGGCAGTAAAAACTTTATAATCTATCCAAAATGAAATGTTGTCTTTCATATTTCGTCTGTAACATATGGTCTTTTATAATATATATTAGGGCATGAATCTTAATTTGCCGTTTAATATGTTGCTTATACAAAGACATTTTATTTCAATGTATTCAGTCGATTTTTACTCATCTCAGTAAGCAATATAGATAGTTTGCTAAAAGCTAAACTAAAGGTTAATTCATTCACACACAGACACGCGCAAGCTGTAGTAAACAACAGGATACATCTGTGCCGTTCATTCATCAAACACAGAAACGCGATTCAAATTTAAACAGTCTTTTGCGGTTTACAGACACCATTTCATATCGTGATTAGAACAAAGCACTTTCAGATCTGCAGCTGGATCCGTTGTTAGGCTACTCCAGCACATTTGAGGTAAAATTTCCAGGATTATCACGATATTATTATTCCTCACAGCGAGTGTGTTTTCCAGCTGTTGTGGGCGTGGACTGGTTTGCATGTGTTGCTTCAGATCATCTGCGTTTGAATAGCGCGCGCTCTCCATGGGCGTGTCAAATTAGCAGAGTAATGAGCTGCCAGAACGATAATGAGAACGGCTGATCTCTCGCTCTTTTTATATAGATTACATAAACAGAGAATATTTGTTTTAGTTTTGAATTAGATAATTTAAAACTACACACTTAAATGATTATAGAGATATATAGCTCATGTCTGAGTGAATAGTATTCGCTGAGTTTTGTTTAAGTTTAGAGACGTGGTCTTGAAAAAGAGTTCACAGAGACGGAGAGGCAGAAAGCACACCCTGTTTACTTTATTTTACAAAAGCACAATGTTTTATTTCGATTTTAAGTGAACCCATAAAAAAGACGACATTTAAAAGTTTTTTTTTTCAAATTTCTTAAGCCTGTATGACAAAAAAATGATGGGAGTATTTTAAGTCTATTTTGCTGCTATGTGAAAAAAAACAAGGCAAACGCGCCGGCGCGTTTGTGGTCCCCAGAGGGTTAAAAGCACACTCTTTTTTCAACTAAAATAACAGTAAAGGGTAAAATAAACTGAATTCCCAAAAATTTAAACGGAAAAAATGGAATTTGGGAAAAAATAAAACTGAAATTGGGATTTTTTTTATAGGGCCCTAGATCGGGAGTTAATAAAACAGGCCGATCTCACCAAATGATCACAAATTTATGACGTCAGACTTTAGCACTGCAGTCATGTTATCACCAGTCTTAAGTTCTTACGTGGTCTTGAGAAACAATGAATTTTGATTTTGAGATTTTTGATTGTGATAAAATATTTTCATTTTGAGTTTGAAAAAATAAGTTACAAAAGTATGGTACAAAGTTAAAAATGTTAACATTCTGTTAAATGTTAAAACTTTACTAACAAATTTGGAAAATTCATGAAATTATCTTTTTTTTTGCCTTGTAAAAGGCTTAAGTGTTTAATTCATTATAAAATTACTTTAAAATGTTTAATTAATATGGTAACATGTTCTCTGTCTTTAAAAGGTTTACAACCTAATTTACTGAACAGACCAATCAACTGACAAAGCCAAAAGAAAAAGAAAAGTGATTGAGTCGGAAATTTGAGTCGTCCTAGTGTCCTTTGGAAGTTGACGTAGAGGAAGTCAAGATGGCGGAAGATGTCCTGGGGAAGTCGGTCCAGCAGCTCAAAAAGGAGAGGACACTGCAAAAAGCAGCTTCACCAGACAAGCCAACTTCATTTCAGGAGGAGCAAGCAACATGCTTCAAGTGGAGTTAAAGGAGGAATTCACTAAGCTTTCAGATGCTCGACTGTTTCAGATGCTCGATGCAAATGATGACTACAGGATTGGACTGGAGGCTGACACTAAGACTGAGGATAAGAGAGCAGGTCTTGATGAACAGCAAGAGGCTGACATTGATAGATCTGTAAATGAAGGTGAAACAAAGTTGGCGGAAATAAGAGACATTGTTCAAACAAACCTGTGGTCGAGGTATGGAAGGAGTGCATTTCTTGTGGCAATCCTGCAAGCAGAAAAGGCCAATGATAAAGCGGCTGATGTACCTGTGGAAAGTGCCAATTTAGAGGGCTATGAAGTGCACCTTGCTCTCTTGGACAAGAGAATAAAAGAGGCCCTCTCAGCAATGTCAACATGGGATAGATGGATCCCTGTAGAATTAAAGGAAGAATTAGATGGAAGAGTAAAGGACGTAAGTGCATCCTACAGGCTTGAATTAAGGAAAGATGAATTTGCCACCGCACAGACGATCAATGAGCAAGGCACAGGAGTGAAACTACTACCCCAACCGGCAACATCCACTCAAATAGTGAGAATCAAGCCAACCTCTCTACCTATCTTCAATGAAACAAGAGTGTGAGAAAGTGAACTTCACTTCTCACTGTTGCGCACCCCCGCAGTGACTGTGAATGGCGTTACCCGCGAGAGCGGGAGAGACTCTGGACTTTTGTACACATGCACATACACCTATACGCTCCTTGATAAAAGAAAATTATACATTGTGTAGGCTAATTGTGTTTAAGGGAAGGCTGGCGCGGGGCTAGGCGCCATTAACGCATTCGCGTTCATATGTATGTAGCGCGGTTAGTCCGTAATATGATTCACAACAGGAAAAACTCATTTGTCACTGCTTATGACTTCATACTTTACCACCTCCATGATATAGTGCGGTACCCACTAGTTCATGTTCCATTTTACTCCCTATTTCTGTCTAAAATTCCTGTTTACTTCATACATATTGCCACTCACGCATTTCCTGCTTCCCGGTCCGGTTCGACTGCTCGTATACGGATGCGCGTGGCGCTATAGGGGCAGCATTTCTCCGCGTCCCACGGCAGAGGGTGCAGAGCATGGTTCACAGGGGAGTTTGTTTGTAGTAATGTCTTGTATGTTTACGTATGGTGTGAATAGGTGGTGGAAATGTTATATATGTAGTTTGTGATATGATGATTTCATAAGAACCTGATATTATGTTTATTTTCTACTTAGTTTATAGCTTATTTAGGGCCTTAGGCTAAAGATAATACCCTGATGGTTGGTATGGTCCAATTAGCCCAGGATGCTTTGGCCTACTTAAGAGGGCCTCATTGTGCATTACAGGAGAGTGAGGGTAGGTACTAGCTTGCTGTGAGGCTATGTACTAAGTGTTTGCTGTATTTTTGGAGAAAGCTAGAAACGTTGTACTTCTTTAATTTATTTCTTTATTTTGTTTTCTTGACTTTTGAGTTAAATATATAAATAAACTTTATTCTATTTTTTGGAACAATTGAGCTCTGGTAACCGTCTTTTTCCACCTCCACCATCTAACGCCAGTGAGCCTACACATCCCAGTACTTGGGGTGACACTCGGTACCCCACATATGGTGGCAGCGGTGGGATGGTACGCTGACCGACACTGGCTTATAGAGGAGGAAAACGGCGCCAGTCCCGGGGAAGAATGGCATACCGGCGGGTAGCCAAAGGTGACCCAAGGGAGGTTGAGAAGGAGACTGATGAACTCCCAGATGTCGATGCTGGGGCCCAAGCATTGGGCGGAGACCAAACAGAGGGGGCTGATCTAGCGACCCTGCGTCATCTCCTTGAGAAGTCTCTGCAGACACATGAGAGGGAGGCGTATAAGCAGGAGCAGCGCTGGAGGAGTGTGCAGATACAGCTGAACCAGTTGAGGGATGATGTGGACGCAGAGAGGAGGCATCCGCCTACAGCTCCACCAGGGCCTCCACCAGGAGCGCAAGTTCAGCCGGCAGCACCAGTACCAGCGGTGCCAGTAGCACCAGCACCAGCAGCCCCAGCGGCCTGGGCCAGATCGGCCATACCAAGGTTCGAAGAGGGGGACGACATCGAACAGTACCTCACCACGTTCGAGCGGCTGGCTACAGCTTATCGCTGGCCCAGAGAGGACTGGGCAGTGTTTCTGGTGCCATACCTCACTGGGAAAGCCCGCAACGCCTATGTGGCCATGGGTGTGGACCAGTCAATGGAGTACGACAGGGTGAAGGAGGCAATACTGCACAAGTATGAGATCAACGAGGAGGTGTACCGGAGGAGGTTCCGTGAACCGGATGTCAGGCCAGGAGAGACCCCTCGTGCCTCAGGGATTTATTCCAGAAATGGATTAGGCCGGCAAATAAGTCGGTCGAAGAGATCGCCGAGATGCTCATCATGGAACAGTACCTCCGCACTCTGACACCGGATATTCGAGTCTGGGTGAAGGAGCACAATCCACAGAATGGTCAGAGGGCGGCAGAGCTAGTGGAGAACTTCATGTCTGCCCGGCAGGGCCACAAGCACTTCCGGTTGGAGTCACAGCCCAGACTAATAGCCCATGGTAGGTCTGAGGGCTTTGGTCGGGGAAGGGGTGCAAAGGCTAGTGAGTCCAGCAGGATGCCTTCCCGGAACTATTTTGTCCCAGCCAAGCCCAGAGATAGCCTAGAGCCAAGAAACGGAGGTATGCTATTTTTGTGGTCAGGAAGGACATATAAAGCCTGAATGCCCGAACAGGAAGCCCAAGCACTCCAGCCATAGCTGTATTCCTCGTCCAGAAGAGGGCGATATAAGTTTTGAGGGAAGACTACAGACAATGCCGGTCCTAGTTAATGGGAAAGATGCTACTGCCCTGCTAGATACGGGAAGTACCCAAACACTTGTGCAGCCCCACCTAGTGGAGAAGAGGGACTTTGTGCAGGGTAGGAAGCTGAAGGTTTTGTGTGTCAATGGGGATGAACAGGAGTATCCGACAGCCGAAGTATACATGGATATTAGAGGCCAGACATACCAGATAATGGTTGGGGTGGTGGAAAGGCTAAGCCATCCTGTTGTAATAGGCCAGGACATTATTGTGCTACCAGAATTAGTGCAGTGAATATGGTCCTTACTCGATCCCAGAGCCGAGCACAGGACCCTGAGAAAGAGGAGACCGAGGAGTCAACTGAGTCAAATAGCCTGACAGAGTTGCCTTTTTCAGAGGGGGAGATTAACCCTGTGGCCGAAACAAGGTGCAGGAAGACCAGAAGACAGCGGAGGCAGGCTAGATTAGTGGGCACCATGGAGAGAAAGGAAGACCTACAACTCACCCAGCCAGTGGATGATTGGGGTGAGGTCCCAGATAATTTTGAGCAGCTGCAGAGAGAGGACCCCACTTTGCAGAAAGCGTATGACAGGGTCACACAAATAGAGGGTATGTCAACGGGGGTGCACACTTCATTGTCGGGAGAGAGCTACGTAGTGAAGGAGGGATTGCTTTACCATGAGCCAGGAGAGGGCAGGGCAGAGCAGCTGGTGGTCCCTAAGCAGTTGAGGGAAAGGGTGTTAGCCATGGGGCATAGCATCCCTTGAGCAGGTCACTTGAGCAATACCAAAAGCTATGAGCGTATGGCAGCCAGGTTTTATTGGCCAGGGCTTTATAGTGAGGTGCAGCAATACTGTAAATCCTGTCCCGAGTGCCAGTTCACCAGCAAGAGGAAGACTAGCCCTTACCCCCTTAAGCCACTGCCGATCATAGAAGTTCCCTTCTCTCGCATAGCCATGGACATTGTAGGGCCCCTGGGGAAAACCCAGACAGGGTTCAAGTACATTTTAGTCATTTGTGATTATGCCACCCGCTACCCTGAGGGGTTTCCTTTGCGCAAGGTGACGGCTGGTCCAATTGCACAGGCCCTGTTGCAGCTATTTTCTAGGGTAGGCATTCCCCAGGAAGTCCTTACCGATCAGGGCACAGCCTTCCTGTCAAAGACATTAAAACAGGTGTGTAGCTTGCTGGGCACCAAGGGCATCCGGACCACCCCATATCACCCTCAGACAGACGGGCTGGTTGAACGCTATAACCAGACTTTAAAGGGCATGTTGAGGAAGTTTGTAGCGGCCAATGGTAAAGACTGGGACCGCTGGTTGCCCTACTTGCTCTTTGCCTACCGGGAGGTCCCCCAGGCCTCCACCGGCTTCTCGCCGTTTGAACTTCTGTATGGGAGACAGGTGAGGGGGCCTTTGGATGTCCTGAGAGAAGCCTGGGAGGGACCTCAGACCCCCAAGTCCCACAGCGTCCTCATGCATATCCTCAAAATGAGGGACAAGATGGAGGAAATGACAGAGCTTGTACGGGCTAACCTGGAGCAGGCCCAAACGCACCAGAAGGCCTGGTATGACAAGGCTGCCAGGAAAAGGATTCTCAACCCGGGGCAGAAAGTTTTGCTTCTTCTACCCACCTCGGAAAACAAACTGCTTGCTAGGTGGCAGGGTCCGTACGAGGTGGTGCGGAAAATGGGCCCGGCCACCTATGAAATTGACCTTCCTGGGAGAAGAAAACCCAGACAGACCTTTCATGTCAACCTCCTGAAGGAATGGCATGAGAGGGCCGTAGAGCCAGGATTACAACTCCGGGTGCAGGCGGTGATGGAGGAGGAGGAGAGTTCAGAACAATTCTTCCCCACCAGTCAGCCAGCATCTACCCTGGAGGTATCCCACTTGACCTCCCACCAGCAGAGGGAGCTAGAAGGAATCATCCCTCCTGACCTATTTCAGGAAAAGCCGGGATGTACTTCTGTGGTGGAACACTCCATTCCACTCAAAGACCCTACCCCAATACGCCAAAGGATGTACCGAGTTCCTGAGCGTCTGGTACCGTCTCTCAAAGCCGAGGTGGAGGAGATGTTGGCCTTGGGGGTGATTGAACGCTCTTCCAGTGAGTGGAGTAATCCTGTGGTGCTGGTGCCCAAAAAGGATGGCTCTATGCGCTTTTGTATTGACTTTCGGCGGGTGAACGCCCAGTCCCACTTTGACGCTTACCCCATGCCTAGGCTCGAGGACTTGATCGAACGCCTCGGCAAAGCGTCCTTCATCACTACCTTGGATTTATGCAAGGGATATTGGCAGGTACCTTTGGCCAGGACAGACCGGGCATACACTGCATTCCGGACCCCGCAGGGTCTGTTCCAGTTTGTGGTGATGCCATTTGGCCTGCAGGGGGCACCAGCCACTTTCAAAGACTTATGGATATTGTGTTGGCAGGGACAGATTCTTTTGCTGCTGCATACCTGGATGACATAGTGGTGTACAGTGCCACCTGGGGGGAGCATCAACGTCATCTAGGTGAGGTATTGCAGCGCATTCAGCGAGCGGGGTTGACCATCCACCCAAAAAAGTGTTCCATAGCCCAGGAGGAGGTCAAATACCTTGGCCATGTTCTGGGTCGTGGTGTGATCCGGCCGCAAAAGGACAAAGTCGAGGCAGTACAGAACTGTCCAAGGCCCCAGACAAAGAAGGACGTCAGGTCATTTCTGGGGCTCGTGGGCTGGTATCGCCGATTTGTGCCGGACTTTGCACGACGAGCAGCGCCCTTGTCGGACTTGACACGGAAGTCAAGCTCCACCCAGCTTCAATGGGGGAAAGAGCAAGAGAAAGCCTTTTTGGATCTAAAAGAGACCCTCTGCAAAGATCCAGTTCTCCAGAGCCCTGACTTTGGAGAACACTTCACTGTCCAGACTGACGCGTCTGGTGTTGGTCTTGGGGCGGTGCTGCTCCAAGGAGAGGGGGACGACAAGAAACCTGTGGCTTATATTAGCCGGAAGCTGTTCCCGAGGGAGACCAGATATGCTGCCATAGAACTTGAGTGCCTGGCCATGAAGTGGGCGCTTTACTCTTTGAAATATTACCTGCTTGGTCGAGACTTCACTCTAGAGACTGACCACCGCGCCTTGCAGTGGCTAGGGCGCATGAAGGACTCCAATGCTAGAATCACTCGCTGGTTTTTAGCACTGCAGCCGTACAGGTTCACGGTGCAGTACAGAGCGGGCAAGCAAAATACTGTTGCAGATTTTCTGTCTCGCCACCCGGTTGGCGAGACTCCAGAGGGGGAGGGAAATGTGAGAAAGTGAACTTCACTTCTCACTGTTGCGCACCCCCGCAGTGACTGTGAATGGCGTTACCCGCGAGAGCGGGAGAGACTCTGGACTTTTGTACACATGCACATACACCTATACGCTCCTTGATAAAAGAAAATTATACATTGTGTAGGCTAATTGTGTTTAAGGGAAGGCTGGCGCGGGGCTAGGCGCCATTAACGCATTCGCGTTCATATGTATGTAGCGCGGTTAGTCCGTAATATGATTCACAACAGGAAAAACTCATTTGTCACTGCTTATGACTTCATACTTTACCACCTCCATGATATAGTGCGGTACCCACTAGTTCATGTTCCATTTTACTCCCTATTTCTGTCTAAAATTCCTGTTTACTTCATACATATTGCCACTCACGCATTTCCTGCTTCCCGGTCCGGTTCGACTGCTCGTATACGGATGCGCGCGCCGCTATAGGGGCAGTATTTCTCCGCGTCCCACGGCAGAGGGTGCAGAGCATGGTTCACAGGGGAGTTTGTTTGTAGTAATGTCTTGTATGTTTACGTATGGTGTGAATAGGTGGTGGAAATGTTATGTATGTAGTTTGTGATATGATGATTTCATAAGAACCTGATATTATGTTTATTTTCTACTTAGTTTATAGCTTATTTAGGGCCTTAGGCTAAAGATAATACCCTGATGGTTGGTATGGTCCAATTAGCCCAGGATGCTTTGGCCTACTTAAGAGGGCCTCATTGTGCATTACAGGAGAGTGAGGGTAGGTACTAGCTTGCTGTGAGGCTATGTACTAAGTGTTTGCTGTATTTTTGGAGAAAGCTAGAAACGTTCCATCCATCCATCCATCTTCTTCCGCTTATCCGGGGCCGGGTCGCGGGGGCAGCAGTCTAAGCAGAGATGCCCAGACTTCCCTTTCCCTAGCCACTTCCTCCAGCTCTTCCGGGGGGACACCGAGGCGTTCCCAGGCCAGCCGAGAGACATAGTCTCTCCAGCGTGTCCTAGGTCTTCCCCGGGGTCTCCTCCCGGTGGGACGTGCCCGGAACACCTTCCCGGGAAGGCGTCCAGGAGGCATCCGGAACAGATGCCCAAGCCACCTCAGCTGACCCCTCTCGATGTGGAGGAGCAGCGGCTCTACTCTGAGCTCCTCCCGAGTGACCGAGCTCCTCACCCTATCTCTAAGGGATCGCCCAGCCACCCTGCGGAGAAAGCTCATTTCGGCCGCCTGTATCCGGGATCTTGTCCTTTCGGTCATGACCCAAAGCTCATGACCATAGGTGAGAGTAGGAACGTAGATTGACCGGTAAATCGAGAGCTTCGCCTTGCGGCTCAGCTCTTTCTTCACCACGACAGGCCGGTACATCGACCGCATTACTGCGGAAGCTGCACCGATCCGTCTGTCAATCTCCCGTTCCATCCTTCCCTCACTCGTGAACAAGACCCCAAGATACTTGAACTCCTCCACTTGAGGCAGGAACTCGCCACCAACCTGAAGTAGGCAAGCCACCTTTTTCCGACTGAGGACCATGGCCTCGGATTTGGAGGTGCTGATTCTCATCCCAGCCGCTTCACACTCGGCTGCAAACCGTCCCAGTGCATGCTGAAGGTCTTGGTCTGATGGGGCCAACACGACAACATCATCTGCAAAGAGCAGAGACGAAATCGTGTTGTTCCCAAACCAGACACCCTCCGGCCCCTGGCTGCGCCTAGAAATTCTGTCCATAAAAATTATGAACAGAACCGGTGACAAAGGGCAGCCCTGCCGGAGTCCAACATGCACCGGGAAGAAGTCTGACTTACTGCCGGCAATGCGAACCAAGCTCCTGCTTCGATCGTACAGGGACCGGACAGCCCTTAGCAAAGGACCCCGGACCCCATACTCCCGGAGCACCCTCCACAGGCCGCCACGAGGGACACAGTCGAATGCCTTCTCCAAATCCACAAAGCACATGTTGATTGGTTGGGCAAACTCCCATGAACCCTCCAGCACCCTGTAGAGGGTATAGAGCTGGTCCAGTGTTCCACGGCCCGGACGAAAACCGCACTGTTCCTCCTGAATCCGAGGTTCTACTATCGGCCGTATTCTCCTCTCCAGTACCCTGGCATAGACTTTCCCAGGGAGGCTGAGAAGTGTGATCCCCCTGTAGTTGGAACACACCCTCCGGTCCCCCTTCTTAAAAAGAGGGACCACCACCCCGGTCTGCCATCCCAGAGGCACTGTCCCCGACTGCCACGCGATGCTGCAGAGGCGTGTCAGCCAAGACAGCCCCGCAACATCCAGAGACTTGAGGTACTCAGGGCGGATCTCATCCACCCCCGGTGCCTTGCCACCGAGGAGTTTTTTGACTACCCCGGTGACTTCAGCTTGGGTGATGGACGAGTCCACCTCTGAGACCTCAGCCTCTGCTTCCTCCATGGAAGACGTGACGGCGGGATTGAGGAGATCCTCGAAGTATTCCTTCCACCGTCCGACGACATCCCCAGTTGAGGTCAACAGCTGCCCACCTCCACTGTAAACAGCGTTGGTAGGGCACTGCTTCCCTCTCCTGGGTCGCCGGACGGTTTGCCAGAATCTCTTCGAGGCCAGCCGATAGTCCTTTTCCATGGCCTCACCGAACTCCTCCCAGGCCCGAGTTTTTGCCTCCACAACTACCCGGGCTGCAGTTCGCTTGGCCTGCCGGTACCCGTCAGCTGACTCAGGAGTCCCACAAGCCAACCAGGCCCGATAGGACTCCTTCTTCAGCTTGACGGCATCCTTTACTTCCGGTGTCCACCACCGGGTTCGGGGATTGCCGCCTCGACAGGCACCGGAGACCTTACGGCCACAGCTCCGAGCAGCCGCTTCGACAATGGAGGTGGAGAACATGGTCCACTCGGACTCAATATCTCCCGGCCTCCCTCGGGATCCGGTCGAAGCTCCGCCGGAGGTGGGAGTTGAAGATCTCTCTGACAGGAGACTCGGCCAAACGTTCCCAGCAGACCCTTACAGTACGCTTGGGTCTGCCGAGTCTGTCCAGCTTCCTCTTCTGCCATCGGATCCAACTCACCACCAGGTGGTGATCAGTTGACAGCTCCGCCCCTCTCTTTACCCGAGTGTCCAAGACATACGGCCGCAGGTCAGATGAAACGACCACAAAGTCGATCATCGACCTACGGCCTAGGGTGTCCTGGTGCCACGTGTACTGATGGACACCCTTATGCTTGAACATGGTGTTCGTTATGGACAAACTGTAACTAGCACAGAAGTCCAATAACTAAACACAGCTCGGGTTCAGATCAGGGGGGCCGTTCATCCCAATCACGCCCCTCCAGGTAACACTGTCGTTGCCCACGTGGGCGTTGAAGTCCCCCAGTAGAACGACGGAGTCTCCAGTCGGAGCACTTTCCAGCACCCCTCCCAGAGACTCCAAGAAGGCCGGGTACTCTGCACTGCCGTTTGGCCCGTAGGCACACACGACAGTTAGAGACCTATCCCCAACCCGTAGGCGCAGGGAAACGACCCTCTCGTTCACCGGGGTAAACTCCAACACATGGTGGCTGAGTTGGGGGGCTATGAGCAAACCCACACCATTCCGCCGCCTCTCACCATGGGCAACTCCAGAGTGGTGAAGAGTCCATCCTCTCTCAAGGAGTGTGGTTCCAGAGCCTAAGCCGTGCGTAGAGGTGATTCCAACTATCTCTAGTTGGAACCTCTCAACCTCACGCACAATCTCAGGCTCCTTCCCCGCCAGCGAGGTGACGTTCCACGTCCCTAGAGCTAGTTTCCGTGTCCAGGGATCGGGTTGTCGAGGCCCCCGCCTTCGACTGCCGCCCGATCCTCTAAGCACCGGCCCCTTACGGCCCCTCCTGCAGGTGGTGAGCCCACGGGAAGGCGGCCCCACGTCGCTCCTTCGGGCTGAGCCCGGCCGGACCCCGTGGGGGGAGGCCCAACCACCAGGCGCTCGCATACGAGCCCCAACCCCGGGCCTGGCTCCAGGGTGGGGCCCCGGCTGCGCCATACCGGGCGACGTCACGGTCCTTGCTTTAATTTTCTTCATAAAGGGTTTTTTGAACTACTCTTAGTCTGACCCGTTGCCTAGGACCTGTTTGCCTTGGGAGACCCTACCAGGGGCATATAGCCCCGGACAACATAGCTCCTAGGGTCATTCGGGTACTCAAACCTAGAAACGTTGTACTTCTTTAATTTATTTCTTTATTTTGTTTTCTTGACTTTTGAGTTAAATGTATAAATAGATGGTGGAGGTGGAAAAAGACGGTTACCAGAGCTCAATTGTTCCAAAAAATAGAAAAAAGTCTAACGCCAGTGAGCCTACACATCCCAGTACTTGGGGTGACACTCGGTACCCCACAAAGAGAGATTATCACAGATGGAGGAAAGACTGGGAAAGCCTGCAAAAGCAAGGAGAGCCATCCGGATTAAGAAGTAGTAAGTAACAAGTCAACCATCACAGTGGAAATCATTGAAGAGCTGGAGAAGATGCCACATGTGAAAGGGAACCAGCCAAGAAAGGTCATTGACCTCATACAGTCAGTGGAGAAGGCCCTAGCAGATCTCACAGAGTTAGGAAACTCAAGCCATAAAGAACCCACTGGTAATTAAAACCATTGAAAAGATGTTGCCTGACTTTATTAAAAGAGACTGGGGGATGTTCATGGTTGAACCCAGAAACAATGTCACATCAGACAACCACTTTTTCATGCTCTTGAAGTTCCTGAAAAGTCAAGAAGAAATACTAGAAAGACTCGAACAGCTCAGAACTGTGGAGAAGGTGGAGAAATCAGATCGTTCAGACAAGAACTATGATCGAAAGATTGCCTCAACAGAAACCACAAAGAAAGTGTCTGTGGTGATAGTGGGCACAACAACAAAATATTCTTCTGTAGAAAGTTCAAAAGACTTAAGCTACCTAAAAAGAAAGCTGTATTGAGAAAGCTGGGAGCATGCAGAAAATGTCTCAGATGCCATGATGAAGATGGATACTGCAGAGACACTTTCCTATACAGAAATAAATCCCTGTAAAAGGGAAGGTGGTGCCCCAGACCACAATTTTTTCCTCTGCCCAAAAGGAGAAGTAAAAAGAGAGCAAGAGAGAAAGTGTAAAAGACGGCAAAGGTGAAAGCAAACTAGCAGAGGAACAAGGAGGACTTGTCTGAACTTTCCCCAGAAATGGCAGATCGATGCAGAAAGGCTTTCACCAACACCAACAAAACCGCAGTAACACTCAATGCTTCAGGCCAATCTGAGCTACTGCAGAGGAATGGGCTCTCTGAACTTCCTGTCAACATGATGATTGATGTAAGTCACTGCAAACGCATGGCAGAAGATTGGGACTTTAATTGACCTTGCTTCAGATACAAACTATATTACCCATAAAGCTGCTGAAAGACCGAGGTTAAGACATGAGAAGATAACTTTAGTTGTGCATGGGGTTGGTGGTATGGCCATGGAAGTGAACACACAAAAGGTATCTCCTCAAAGTCAGAGTCAAGACACCTAAAGGAACAGAGAGAGCTCATGAAATGGTCTGCTACGGCTTGGATGAAATCACCAGAGTGCATAAAGTAATTGAACCTGAGAAGTTGAGAAAATTATTCCCAGAAGTCAAACTTAAAGAATTGGAAAGGCCAGAAGAGGTTCTCATTAGCCATCGAGAGGGAAGACTCGCTCCCCAGAGGGTAAAAAATCATCAGAGACCTCGTCTTGTGGGAGGGTCCATTGGGGAAGACAGTGGGTGGAGCACATCCTGACTTGATCCTCAGGAAGTGTGTTGTAGTCTCCCTGAGGGAAAATTTGATTCATTCATTGCTATAGGAGAGGAAGAATTTTGCAAACTCGTCAAATCATCTAAATCGACAACGTGCATGTTAGACCCTATACCAACTAAGCTGCTGAAAGAGATGCTTCCAGATGTCATAGATCCTCTTCTTAATATCATTAATTCATCTTTGTCTCTAGGATAAGTACCAAAAACCTTTAAGCTAGCTATGATTAAACCGCTTGTTAAAAAACAGCAACTTGATCCTACAAAACTAGTCAATTACAGGCCGATCTCTAATCTGCCATTTCTGTCAAAGATATTAGAAAAAGCAGTATCCTCACAACTGTGTTCCTTTCTTGAAAGAAATGATATCTGCGAGGATTTTCAGTCCGGATTTAGACCGTACCATAGTACCGAGACAGCTCTCGTTAGAGTCACAAATGATTTGCTCTTATCATCCGATCGTGGTTGTATCTCTCTATTAGTATTACTTGATCTTAGTGCTGCATTTGACACCATTGACCACAACATGCTTTTAAATAGACTTGAACATTATGTTGGCATTAGTAGAATTGCACTAGCATGGTTTAAATCATACTTATCTGACCGTTATCAGTTTGTAGCAGTAAATGAAGAGATGTCTTATCAATCACAAGTTCAGTATGGCGTACCACAAGGCTCAGTACTAGGACCGCTGCTGTTCACTCTGTATATGCTACCATTAGGAGATATCATTAGGAAACATGGAATTAGCTTTCACTGTTATGCCGACGATACTCAGCTGTATATTTCTTCAAAACCTAACGAAACCTACCAATTCACAAAATTAACGGAATGCATAGCTGATATAAAAAAAAAATGGATGACTAGTAATTTCCTACTACTAAATTCAGAAAAAACAGAGATTCTAATTATTGGACAAAAAACTTCCACACGTAATAACCTAGAGTACTGTCTAACACTTGATGGCTGCTCTGTTAAAGGTAGGGTAGGTCAGAATTGTCTAAAAAAAAACTTTTATTCAAATTTGTTTAAACTGTCTTTATATACCAATACATAATTAAAATGCAAGTACTCTGAAATAGAGAGTATAAAAAATTGAGTGACTATAGTGTATTTAATCTTCAATAAACACAGCTCATTAATTCCATTCAGTCCCACCTAAAAACGGGTGCGCGAGTGCGCGCACGTCGGCAGAGCCAGGAATAGCGGCGGTAGTCATGACGACGGAGAGTGACTGTCGCGCAAGCCAATCACTTGTTTCGTCCCGGAAGGAATTAATGAGCTGTGTTTTTTGAAGATTAAATAAACTAGTCACTCAGTTTTTTATACTCTCTATTTCAGAGTACTTGCATTTTAATTATGTATTGGTATATGAAGACAGTTTAAGCCAATTTGAAAAAAAGTTCTTTAGACAATTCTTACCTACCCAACCTTTAAGCTAGATTTGTTTATACTTTCGCCTGCCTCCGCAGTGCGAGCCTCCGATGACTGCACGTGCGCCTCCCCCAAATGGACGAGGCATTTACTTCACACTCGCCGGTGTACTAGGCTATTATTTGAAACGACAGGTTGCCACTCGGTGTAATTGTCCTCTAAACCAGGGATGCTCAACTTCAGTCCTGGAGGGCCACTGTCCTGCAGAGTTTAGCTCCAACCCTAATTAAACACACCTGAACAAGCTAATCAATGGTTTCAGGATTACTAGAAAAGAGCTTTTGTCAGGGTTGAAGCTAAACTCTGTAGGACAGTGGCCCTCCAGGACCGAAGTTGAACATCCCTGCTCTAAACCATCAGGAATCAGTGGCGAGAAGAAGTAAGGTACATCCGTGAATGTATTAGTACAACACTTTAGTACACCAAAACTACACTACAAAATAATTGTGTAAAGCAGTAAACTAGACTATACCCTGTGACATTAGAGAAAAAATATGGATGAGAAAGTAACCTACAGCGTTACATATTTTCTAAACATTTTTATTTAGTTTTGTGAACCTTTTTATAAAACATGGTCATTTTTTATTTATTTAAAGGGCTTATGTCTGCTATTGTAGGCTCGATTTGTTAATGTAAGCAACTTATTTAGACGCAAGAACTAGGTGCCGGTGCTGTGAGATGTGCATGCTCGGCCAGATTCGGCTAGAAGTCATGCATCTTCGGATGCCGCGAGCACCGTTACAAAAAAAGCTGTGCACTGCATACCACCACGCGAAATGTGGCCTTGCGCACCCGACGCGCACGACCGCCCACACACCGCAATGATGACATTTTTGCCGCCATTTAAATACATTTATATAAATATATATATATATATATATTTAAATATATATATATATATATGAATGTATGTGTGTGTGAAATATAGCCTATATTTTTATAATATATAAAAAATGTGCATGTATATACTAATAAAGATTAATATTCATTGATTTTTAGATGCAACCCCAACTCCAAACATTCTTGGCAGCAGATAAAGACAAAATATAAAAATATAATTCAAAGTAGTAGGTATTTACACACAACCTTTTATTATTTTTGTAAACATTTGATCACAAACACTTGTTTGAGGCAAACCGAAAAAAGAATGAAATTCAGAAAACCGGTGGAGGGCCACTCGTCCAGGATACACTGAGTTGGCTCTGAGTAGGAATAAGGGACGGCCGATTATGGATGGGATTACAGGTGCTGTACAATCTGACCCTGGTGCTGGCTCCTCTAAGCAAGTAACACTGGGAACGTGTGCGATACATTACCATTTTAAGTTTTAAATATGCAGTGTCCCTGTTGAAGCCAGAACACATGCACACAGAGGTCAGTATGCAGCAGACAGAACACCAGAAACATAACCTGCTTTATAACAGTTATGCTTTATATTGGCCTACTTTTATTTATTAGGGTGAAGAAAATGATGAAGACACTCTGTCTGTGTTCTGAGACGGTTGCTGAGGTGAATGCACTTGGTATTTTATTAAGGCAAACATTTGAATGTGGGGCATAAAACAGAGACCTTACACTTCTCTTTTATTGTAGGATTTTTCACAACCTGTCCCAGAAACTGAAGCCCCTGCCTCAATAGGCTTCAGAAGAAATGTGAACAAGGTAAGGATTTAAAACCATTGACAAATTACAGTCCTGGTTTGTAGAAAGTCAAGGCACTTTTTGTGATTTGATTAGCCTCCAGAAAACTTGTAATGATCATGTTTGTGGTGGAATTATGTTTCAAGTGGAAACAGACTCAGCCAGGGCCCTTTACAAAAGGAGGCCATTGATCTAGACTGCACACTAAAGGAGCCTATGGAACTAGACTGCACACTAAAGAAGCCTAGAGCAAGACTGCACACTAAAGGAGCCTATGGAACTAGACTGCACACTAAAGGAGCCTAGAGCTAGACTGCACACTAAAGGAGCCTAGAGCTAGACTGCACACTAAAGGAGCCTAGAGCTAGACTGCACACTAAAGGAGCCTAGAGCTAGACTGCACACTAAAGGAGCCTAGAGCTAGACTGCACACTAAAGGAGCCTGACTGTGAGCTGAGGAGGCTCCACATTTAAAAAAACAAACATTGGAGATCAAACAGCTGGATAAAACTGATCTCAGTATGTGAACTTATTTAACCAAGTAACACTTTAGCATGAATATTTATTAATGCAACTTTCTCTTGATCCCTTTCTTCCACTCTGGTTTTACTAAGGGCCACATTGAAGCAGTTCTGTGGCCCTGTCTGAGGGTCATGGTAGGGGGTTATTGTGTAGGTTGCAAATTAACAGTGAGGAAAGCAAGTTAAATATGGTACAGTACAAAAATTGCTGACACAAAACACTCACAGAAAGTAGATCATTGTTATATCTGTTAATGTTACTATTAATTTAAAGATTCATCTCACAAAATAATAATTTCACATGTTCATATCATCTCTACCTGAACATTAAGGGTGTGAAAGGACTTTCTATTAACATAATCTGCCTCATGTTCTCCTAGAGCAGTGGAGATTGCAACGTGTGCAGTTTATTGCTCCAATGACTAGGGAATCCTATCATAAGATTAACCGAATAATAAAAAAAAGATTTAAAATAATTCTTAAAGCTACACTGTGTGATTTTTACCCCCATCTAGCGGTGAAAATGTATATGACCATCCAGTGAATATTAGTTTCTGTTCCTCTTAATTCCGACTTCGTTTTAACTCCTACGGTGGCCAATGTAGTCCAAGATTAACATGGCTTCCAGTTCGACCTCGTCCATGAGTATTCCTTCAAGTGATGAGGTTACTTTAGAAAACTATTATAATTTGCAGTAATTTAATTTGTCAGTTAACATATAGGTTATGACATCTATGTAAAATGAATAATAGTTTTATGTTTTCGTTTATTTTTTTACCATTTAATTGCTAACATCAGCTATCAGGTTCCCAGACGAATGCAAGGCTAATCTTAGTAAAGTAACTTTTATCAGTGCTATCGTTATTCTGTATATTGTACGACATCACTAGCGTAAGGCAAAGTTGACGGAGGTGCGAGGGAGAGGTAGAGGTAGAGGAAAAAATAAAAACAGGGCCGGTGCCAGTGAATTGCGGAGACGCAATTCACTAGGTTAATTCAAAAGGCGAAGCTTGAATTAACGGGTATGTCCCTCTTTGGCTAATGTACTTTCAAGATGGAGGGGCAACATGGCGACCGACATTCAAACCCCTCACCCGTATGTATTTTCAATGGCATATTATACACTCACGAGAATACTTTATTACTTGAACGAAGTAAATATACATTAATGAGCACATATATTTTTGAAAGAACAGTGTTTTTAGCTAAGAATAAACTAAAAAAGTTACACGGTGTAGCTTTAACATGTACTGTATTGTATAGTACATTTGTGAAATTTGCTTTTTGAAAAAACAAAACAAAAAAAAGTGTTCATGTGATGTCACTATCAATATATCTTATTGGCAATTTTATGGTCGATGGATTTTATGGCCTTGGACATTTTTGTAAGTTAAAGACCTCTACATGCTTTGTAAGTAGGAAAACCTGAAAAATCGGCAATGTATCAAATACTTGTTCTCCCCACTGTAAGTTGTCGCTGAAGTTGAGTAAATCTGCTATAATGGCGAAATTCGGGCTCATTTATTGTCTCTGCCGCACCCAGTTGGCGGGCCCTGACTTGTGTTAGAGGCGCCTTCGCCATTGGATATGCAGTTGCTGCAGCACAGCCAATGAGTGAGCCTGTCACTCTGTGCTCGCTGTGCAGCTGCAATGCGTTTAACATAAAGGCAATCCTAATGTGCAATCTTGACACAAATTAATTATGATCAATGATGAAATGTTCACATTGTAGGGATGGTAAGATTCACTGATTCGCATCGGTGAATCGGCATAAAAGCTAACGATGCGATGCATCGATTTCAATAAGTCTGCATCGGATACAAGTTGGCATTTGTATCGCGATGCATCGTTTCTAACATATCTGCATCGGTAAAAAACTATATATTCATATATAACAAGTTTTCGGACCCCGTTCCAGGGGGCGCTGTCGAGCCCCCCTGCCACGCCCGGGTACCAGCTTCAGTCCGGCTCTAATGGCCGCGGGTTCTGACCCGTGTGCAAAGTTTCTAGAGTTTTTGAGCACGTTAAGGCCCCCAAAAGTGGCAAAAACCTTGAAAAAAAATTTATTATAAAGAAGAAGAAGAAGAAGAAGAAAAAAAACAAAAAACCCTTAGAAGAACAATAGGGCTCTGCGCCCTTTCAGGGCTTGGGCCCTAATTATTAGTAGATGCGCTATACTTTTACTATTTAGAAAGTGACCAATCATTTGTGACCAATATTTTATAATGTAACACCTGCGTGCATGCCGCGGATAGAGCGTCTGGAGCGAGTGATTTCCATGTTAAGTCAATGTAAAGACGCGTTGACACGCGTCTGGTCCTGCGGCGCGATAGACGTGTTTATGTTGTTTATGTTAAAACAGCACATGCTTTCTGGTCTCTGTTAGCCTACCTGCTGAAATCACAATTGCCTGCTGGCAAGTTATGGAACATTTCTTTATTGTTTATCCTGTTTCACTGTTAAAAGTGTTACTGGAGGAGACATGAAAAGAATGTCTGTTTTTATTTAATCTTTTGGTTTTGTGAAAAACAAATCTTTTGTTTGTGAAAGAGCCATGCGTTAAAAGTCTTAAGCTACTTTAGGATTTGCTGCATGTCTGAACAAAATAAAAAAAAAGTTAACTATCTATACCATATTGAATTGCATAGCATCATATTTTTCTCAAATGCATCGTATTACATTGAATCGCATCGCGTTGAATAGAAATCGGATCGCACCGCATCGTAATAGTAGTGAATCGTATTGCATCGCATCGGTAGCTGCTTTACACCACACAGACAGAGAGGAAGGCTCTGCAAAAAGTCAAAGACTGCAGAGAGGATTATTAGAACAGAACTCCCCTCCCTGGACAAAATCTACACACAGCGCTGTCAGAAAAGAGCAGAGAGAATTATCCGAGACACGCTACATCCAGCTCACTCCCTGCTCACACACAAAAACTTTACATACAATCTCAGGCATAGACAAGCGGACAGCATTATCACACATAGAACACGCTTTTATAAGAGCTTTATAAGAGCCATTGCAATAATACTGGTGCATTTTATTTATTTATTTATTTATAACGCAACTTTGTACTATAATGTAATATATCATATTATATTATGTTGTCTATGGGGCCTGTGCAATGTGCAATATACTTGTGCAATTTTATAATGCAAATTTACACTTTTAATGGGTTTTGTGCAATTTATAATGTATATGTTTTATAGATTTATGTCTTCCTTGTGTCTTTTAAACTTGACTTGACTCTCTAAACAATAACCGCACAAGAGTTCCTATGTGTGCAAACACAAATGGCAAATAAAGTTTTTGAATCTTGCTTATATGCATCTTTAATGTTGGCTCTGCATCGAGATGCGTATCGCATCGGCCTCAGTTATGGAGATGCACATCCCTAGCACATTGAAGGTGCTGGATCGTTTTTAGAGGACTATAGTATATGAAATGTCCATAAAAACTTGAAACACGCTTACTCCAGTCCGTATATGATCCATGACATTGCGAGTATTGTTAAACTCATCGCGGAATTCCATGCAGAAACCGTTCCCATGGGGGTTGTTATATAGGACTACTAAATATTGTTAGTCATATTTTCCATGTGTTGGTAGTCAAACTCCAGCTCTGACAGCATCGTGGGGAAATTAAACATCACTTTTGCGCTACTGTACTGAGGAAACGTACACTAATGGCACGTGTCCGAATGCAAAGCTGAACAGGCAGAGGTGAAGGAACAGTGCTGAAATGTTCTTTCGTGAAGTTTGAATTCTCCGCTGCATACTTTCTCATCCGTACTATGACGCAATGATTGGATTGAACAAGCTCTTTCTCATAAATGTATGGAGAGAAGCGCTCCGAACCGAATGACGTAGAATAATTTTCTCCAGCCCCGTCAGCCAATCACAAACTCTGGATACACGTAGATCTACCTTAAATTCCGCAACGTTGCTCCGATTTTGCTTTTCAACCCGGAAGAACGAAATTGCTCTGAAAAACGCAAAAATAACCAATTTCCCCTTTTGAGTGCTTTTAGTGTTTTCAGTGATGTGCAGCCTATAAATATCTGTTCACATCTCAAAAAAGAGGCGTTTTGGTAAGGCAAGCGCAGAGAGCCTCATGATTAGCGCGCCGACATATAGCACAACTGCGGCTTCGGCGCCCCGAGTTCGATTCCCAGCTTGAGGTCCTTTCGCCGATCCCGTTCCACTCTCTCCACACCCCACGCTTTCCTGTCAATCTGTACTGTCCTAGGCACAAAGTCACAAAAGGCCCCAAAAAAAAGTTTTGGTGTTTCATGACCCTTTAAGCACCTTGTCTGAACCCTAGTTCATGTTTATTTTTCAAGCACCTGTTGTTCAAGCACCAAAACAAGTTTGTTTTCACATACTTTCCAGTGTTTGAATCCAAAATGGCTGAAATTCAAGAACTTTGAAGCGTGGAAACCCTGTGGGGAGAACATACAAACTCCACAGAGAAAGGCCTCCTGGCTGAGCCAGGACTCGAACCGGAGACCTTCTTGAGGCGACAGTGCTACCCACAGAGCCACCGTGCCTCCCCTTAATAACCATTATGTAAAAAAATTATAAATTTAATTGCAGAAACTATACATTTTTATGATTGTATGAGTGTCAATATATACATTTTAAATAACAATAATGAAAAAAAGGTACAGACCTCCACTTCTCCTCTGGTGAGAGCTGGGACAGATCAATCTGTTGAAATAGGAGTTATTTCAGCAATTAGTTATAGCAACATTCAAGCAGAAGTGCACTTCATTACATTGCTCCCTAAAGCTAAAATGCATTCAATTACTTTTTCCATATCACAAATCACAAACGTTGTCCACATATATTTATCTAATGGGGAAAGCGTCATCGTGGACCCACTCCCAGCATACAGCTTGTGAGTCCAGTGAATCTAGTGCTCCCCGACACAAGAGTGCTGGCAGGACCGCATGCAACTTTGTTTCAAGAACTGCAATCTTTTGTAGAAGTCTGTGACACTTGTGCAGCAAGTAGATTCTGAACCAGACGGAGGCATTTTAGTCTGAATACTGTATAGGGAGCTGTGTTGCGCCGTCCCAGGAATGTATGCTGCTGCTGACAGTGGTCAGATAAAAATACCCCTTTTGTGTAGTAATATTCTAGTTCAAATGTTTCTTATTTTATTGTTGGTGCCAAGCTTTGTCGTTTGAGCACTGTGCTGATTTGCTGAAGTTAAAAATAGGATAAAATATAAAAGAGCAAAGGGCTGAGCAGCGTCTGAACAGTAGCTAGTAAGCAGGAAGTAAATTCAATGCATTTGCTTATACAATACATAATTAAGCCTTTTTAGAAGGACAACCTTTTATCAGGTACAGCATGTACATTTTTCTTAAAGGGATACTCCACCGTTTTTTCATATTAAACTATGTTATTCCCTCAACTAAGACGAGTTGATACATACCTCTTTCATCTCAGTGCATACACTTAATCGCTCTGGCGCGCTGCGACACTTTGATTGCTTAGCCCAGTTCATTCATTAGGGACCAAACAGAGATGAAGTTAGAAGCGACCAAACACCTCCACGTTTTCCTTATTTAAATACAGTTACACGACCAAGTATGGTGACACAAAATAATATAATGTATGGCGGAATAGCACTGGGAGCATTTCGACTTGGCGCAGTAATATCATCACTCCTGATGATATTACTGTGACGATATTACTGTGCCGAGTCAAAGTGCTCCCTGTGCTATTCCGCCATACATTATAGTTATCTTTTTTAACCCGCTTAGAAAAGCACCAAGTTTTATTTTGTGTCACCAAACTTGGTTGTGTAACTACTTGTGTAACTGTATTGAAATAGGGAAAACGTGGAGGCGTTTGGTCGCTTCTAACTTCATCTCTGTTTGGTCCCTAATGAAGGAACTGGGCTAAGCTATCAAAGTGTCGCGGCGCGCCAGAGCGATTAAGTGCACGCACTGAGACGAGAGAAGTATGCATCAACAATGAATTTCTTCCCTCTGCTGAACACAAAGGAAGATATTTAGAAGAATGTCAGTCACCAGACAGTTTCTGGTTCCCATTGACTTCCATAGTAGGAAAAAAAATATACTATGGAAGTCAATGGGAACCAGAAACTGTCTGGTGACTGACATTCTTCTAAATATCTTCCTTTGTGTTCAGCAGAGGGAAGAAATTCATACAGGTTTGAAACAACTTAAGGGTGAGTATATGATGACAGAATTTTAATTTTAAAAGTGAACTAATCCTTTAAGGGAATAACAGTATAATATGAACGGAGGAGTATCCCTTTAAGGAAAACAATCTCTCAACTAATGTTGTAAACTATACAGGAAAGCGGGAACCCTGTCAGTTACCACATTTCTATAATATTAAAGGTTGAAATTAACAATAGTCCAAATTCAATTGCTTTTTATTAGGGATGCACAATATATCAGCCACCATATCGGTATCGGCCGATTTGTGTTCATTTGTCATTTTATTGTTATTGCGCGGATAAGAAATTTAGGCTGCTATATTAAAGCAGATAAATAATGGATTATTTCCCTCAGCTGAGACTTCAGATGTGCACTGTTCGCCATGATAGTTTTGAATAGCTTGAAATATGATTGGAATAACTTTGGAAGGAAAACAGTGAAACATGTGCAGCGCACATCTCATTTAAGTTTCGTTAATTAACCAGCTAACAAAGCGCTTTAGTTTATCAGTGTTCATTTAGATTTTAGATGTTTGTTTTTCAAAAACACTGATGCGATCACGAACACAGGTAAACATTCCTTAAGTGGCCACCGGAGGTCTCACTCCCCTGAGTATTAGCATTCAGTTTGGACTACAATACCCAAGAATCCACATACCTGGACTGATTACTGCACACCTGTCCCACATCACTCAGGCTATTTAAACCCACGTTCACTCACTGCAAAGTCTTGTTTGCCGCAGCTACATTTCTGAGCGTTATTTCCCTGTTGTTTCTGCCCGTGTTTGACTCTGCCTTAGATTACCGTCTACGACTCTTTGCTGCCTGCCTACCACTAGTTTATCTGGACTACTTCTATTGCTGTTTGCTGCCTGCCCTGATCCTTTGCCTAGTGGTGGGCAGATCGAGGCTTTGTGAAACACTGAAACAGTTGAAGCAAATGTGCCGTATAGTGTCGAGGCTTCAAAACAATCCAGGTGACCCCTAGTGGTCAGAACAGTGTAAATGCAGCCAAACATGCATAAAAACACCTTTTACAAATCTATTGCAATTTTTTTATTTAAAGTAAAATCTTTCAAATGCAAGTGTCTATGTTCTTTTATCAATTGTCAGGGTTTGTTTTGTTCATTCTATGAATGGCTCAGCTAAACAGGCCAATAAGAGACTAACTACAATTATTCATTTTAATTATACTAAAGTCTAATTAAAACATCTACAAATGTATAACTGATCAGAGATCATGTAAAACTGTACTGTGAACTTGTGTTTTAATACATGGATCGCACTCAGCCGAGGTCTTTGTTACAGATGCATTAATAACTAGCACTAGCACAAAAAAGAAAAAGAAAAAAAAAGTCGAGGACTGCAGGATGGATCAACGCAGAGAAATCCTCGGTAGCTGTGACAACTGCGGGCACGCTCATCTTGATCTGACATGTTGAGTGATCGCAACCTCCTCCTCCTGTCGTTCTATTTCCGAAGCACGCAGCTCCTCTTCGGAAAACTCTGGTTCATAGAGGTATGGTTCTTCGCCATTCTCCGTCTCTCACAAAATCAGCCATGTTCATTGCCATTCACTATGTCTACTGTAGGAAAAATATCCAGCTACTATTCACGCCGGTATGTTGTTGACGGAAGTTGTGCGATTTCAGATGTTGCGTGATATCTCTGCACCCAAGTAGCAGTGCTTCGCCTGTGCTTCACCCTAATATAGTCCCAAGTCAATATTTGCCTAGGAAATCGCCTAGTCTTAATCGGCATCACTATTTGTACTCGTTGTGAATACGCAGGCCACGAAGTAATTCGTTTTATTTTTTTTTTGGGTCACTTTTACTCAGGACATGCTAGCTGGCAACAAAGGATTCCATTCATTATGCTATGCTAAGCTAGCGGCGACCCTGCCAAACTAAAACAATGCATGCACTGAGACAAAAATGCATTTGCCCACCTATCTAAATGTTGGAAAGACGGTGAATAAGCCCCATTTCAAAAAAAAGTGGAGTGTTCCTTTAAAGGTTGTGTAGGTAAGAATTGTCTAAAGAACTTTTTTTCAAATTGGCTTAAACTGTCTTTATATACCAATACATAATTAAAATGTAAGTACTTTGAAAAAGAGAGTATAAAAATTGAGTGACTATAGTGCATTTAATCTTCAAAAAACACAGCTCATTAATTCCTACCGGGACGAAACAAGTGATTGGCTTGCACGACTGTCACTCTCCGTCGCCATGACTACCGCCGCTATTACTGGCTCTGCCCACGTGCACGCACTCGCGCACCCGTTTTTAGGTGGGACTGAATGGAATTAATGAGCTGTGTTTATTGAAGATTAAATACACTAGAGTCACTCAGTTTTTTATACTCTCTATTTCAGAGTACTTGCATTTTAATTATGTATTGGTATATAAAGACAGTTTAAACAAATTTGAATAAAAGTTTTTTTAGACAATTCTGACCTACCCTACCTTTAAGGAATTTTACACTGGTTCAAACTTGTCCACTGTATTGTACATGTTTGATTTATGTGGAAGTGCTTGGGACATGGCTTTTAATGGTGAGACTTCTGTTTTTGTAATCAGGCTTTCCAAAACATTTTATCAATTAGGATTTAAATTTATCGGCCAATATATTGGTTATCAGCTTTCAAATATAAAGAATAATCTTATCAGACAAAATATTTATATCGGTGTATCCCTACAATTTATTTTTAGATACAATAACCAACACTCAAAATAGTAGTATACAAACAGTTACAGATATTATATTTCTTCACCAATTTGTTGAAATATAAACATTTAAATGATAGATGTGATGATTTGTTTGCATGAGTGATTTAAACATACATTAAATAAGACAACACTAACAAGTAAAAAATAATGTAATATAGTGCATAGGGGTGCATATGATACAATATTATTGCAATTTTAAACAATTTGCGATATGCAGAGTATTGCGATAACAAATTGCAATTTATATCCTTTTTTCAATCAATTATTATCATCAGTTGAAATGACTGTTAACCCCTTACTGCTTGCACCCCCCTTTTTTTTAATAGACATGAAAAAGCATATTCCGAACTTAAATGGTTGCAATTCAAGAATGCTTTGGAATACAGATGTAAGATTGGTCTTGTTTTTAAGAAGACACTTGGCAGATTTAGTAGAAGTGAAATAAATTAAGACAGTTAAACAGAAAAAAGTTATAGAAGTTTGAGTTTATAAAAATGTACAATGTTAAAATTTTTATTATTCATATTTTATATAAAATATATATTTTCAAAACCTGGTGGACTCTAAAACTGCAAAAAAAATCAAGTTGTGTTTCAAATTTTAGGTTGATATCTCAAAAAATGAGCTTTCAGTGAGATTTAGTTTGGACGCAGTACCAAACTTTTTCACTAGTTGACATTACTGCCCATATAAGGCAGATAAGAACACATTTCCATATGTTGTTTGAGTGATCTGAACCATTATTTTTACAATTTTCAAACAATTTATGAAGTAGACATCCTATTCAGAAGTTTGACAGATTTTGAAATGAATTCAACCTCTAAGAAACACAAAAAGAAGACGTATGTGCATTATAGCTCGCTGCCACATCACAAATGGTGAATCTATTATTTTTTTCTTTATATTTAAAACATTTTCAGACCTTTTTTTCTAAAACAATTGAATGGATGCTATCTTTTGAACTCTTGGCATGAAAACAAACTACCATTTTGAGAGTTTTCTACCATTCTTTCATGATTTTTCATGTTCATCACTATTTCAAAATAAAGGTCTAAACACTCCTTATAGGAGAATGAAAATATTCTTGTTGCAAATTAATAAATTACGGCTCCTCTGTAAGTTATTTAGAAAATCAGTCACCAAATATATAAACTAGAGATTGTAAACTTTCAAATGATATTAGTTTGTCAGGATTAGTTTAGGTTTAGTATAGGATATTACTGTTTTTAAATATGTAATGGCTCTGCCAATATAAAGGGTTAAATGAATAAAAACATGTTTTTTGGTAGAACAAATTCTTTATTATAAAAAACTTGAAACCATTTGTTTGTTTTGTTTATTCGAATTTCAATAATCAAAAACTAATCAATTAAATAATTGACTGGATTAGATAAATTATTAATGGTAAAAATAAGTAGTTAAATATTTTTTTAAAGAATAATAGAGCCCTATGAAATGGGTTTTATTCAGAAAATATTTTTTTGTTTTTATGATATAATACAAATATATTATGAGGAACTGCGGTAATCAAATGAATACATAACTTAACTTAATTAACGTTTAAAATGTAAATCATGTGCTGCACAACAGAGATTTACTCAATTAAATCATGGACAAAATATATTCCTTAAATAATGTTTAAATAAATTGTATTATTGTTGTCGTTTTGAAAAGTACATTATTTTGTACAATATTAATATATTTCTGACATTTCTTTAAGTAAACCGAACCGCTATTTTAACTTGGCTTGATTGCTTTGGTAACATAAATAATTTTTGTCTACCTGATGTAGATTTAATGCAGGTGCATTTCAGGTCTCTGTCTTTGTCAAACGGGTCGGGTATGGAATTAAATTAGTCCTACTGTCGGATAACGGGTTGGGTGTTCTGTTGAATACTGCGGGTGCGGGTTTCCCAAACAGGACCTGTGCAGGACTCAACCAATCACAAGTTGACGCAAAACCATTAAAAGTCGCCAGCGACGTTCATGTAAACAGCATACAGATGAGGCTTTCGCTTCATGGTCTGCTTTGTAATTTTGTGAAACATTAGTAAACCATAGTAAATGACACAACATGACATGCTGCTTGGCTAGAGCTATAGGAATTTTGGGATTCGATTACGTCGGGATCATGAAGCAGTGTTTAGGCCCTGCTGGCTCTGACAGCACACCACTGCTTATTTGATATAAATTATAAATATTTTACTCATGCAAGTAGTTCTTATGTTCAGTAAAACACATCTCTTGTTTGGAGAGGTTTTTGGACTTTTGATAAAAAGGCTACCATGGTTCCAAATGCCATAACTTTTAATTGCTTTGAGTTATCAGCACAAAATTTGGCCCAGATACAGTTGACCTGATTGTGTGAACAAGCCCAAGCTGATTTTATGACCTGTCATATATAGGCTACTTTCTAATATTCATCATGTCAAGCATGAATAACAAAATAAATAAATATCACTTTTTCCAGGGGTTTTCATCAATGTTGTAACACAAGATCTTCCAAACATGATCAGATTTCTTCAAACTTTGAAAAGTTTTCTAACAAAAGAGACCATGTACTTTTTTGAATATAATCCATTACTTTAAGTATACCCATTAAGACGTGAAATCGTTAAAAATGCCTTGTGAGGAGTCAACAGAGAGCTTTCATTAGAGGTTGACCGATTGGTTGTTCCAGTAATCAGTTATCGGCAAAAATCCATACCGATAGTTTTTCTGTGTTCCATCATTTGCTGGGGCGGCTGAGAAGGAGGGTCCATTGTCATTATACAGTACGTGTACTTTGTGTAGATATTTAAAGATGACCATCTAGAAGCATGTTTGCTTGGATTTATTTAAAATGATAACATTTTACAATAAGAGTCCATTTGTAACATTAACTAGGTTAATAAAAGTATTTTTCATTGTTAATTTCAACTGCCCCCCAATAGTTGACTAACCGTTAGTTGACTAGAAGAGGCGTGGTCGACCAATTTTATTAGTCGGTTAGTCGCAGAAAAAATAAACCCCACAGGAAGTGGCTAAATCACCCAGCCTTTAAAGGACAGTTCGTTGACGGCAGGAAACCCAAACATTCATCGACCCCAAATATCAACATGACATCATGACTTTGCGTAAACATACACGCCACGTGTTATCTGTACGCATTTTGAGCTATCCGCGTGTATGTCTACGCCGTGTGTATGTTTACGCCCTAGTATGGGTAGGTTTAGGATTAGTTCTGGGTGAGGGGTTAGGATTAGAAGTGTGGTTAGGATTAGGGAATCAGGTACTGACTTCAACGAGGGGGGTAATAATTTGGCAGGGAGTCAAAATTCGGCACAACATCTGTCAAATGTTCTGAGCGAAACTAACCAACATCCCCGGATGTGATTCCGTGTGCATGTCTACGCTGAAACGAACCATATCCCCAGATGTGATTGAAAAACACGCCAAAAAACGATTATGCGTCTTGATGGCACGCCGAATGGAATACGAATTGGCGTGTCATACATGCGCCATTTCATGAGATCAGTCTACAAATATGGCTTATCACTGGAAACATGCAAGTAGTAGCAACTTTACAAGTCTGCTCATAAATGTTAACCTAGATAAATGCGCTATATAAGGCACATAAGTTTGTGTGGAGAGCGCGCTTACTGCATGACATACAGGCGCCAGTGAAATCACTTGCAATTAACTTAAAATACTCCCGTAATTTTTGGTCATACAGATATGAGTAATGCAAACTGTAAAGGGTCTACTTTTGTTTTTGCAAACTCACAATAACAACAAAATGTTGTGCTTTTGTAAAAGAGAAAACAAACAGGATGCCCTTTCTGACGTCTCAGTGAACTTCGTGCGTCACAAAAATAAACTGAAACTCAGCTTATACTTGCCTCACAGACGTGAGAAAAACATCTATAGAAAGCTTGAAGTGTCTTCTTTTGAATGAACAAATTCAATGGAAAATAAATATCCTCTGATTATGCAATCCATATGAAACGTGCATATAGGTGCATCCACTACTGCAGACATGACGAGTCAGCATCGTTGACTCAATGTCTGCAACCGAAAACACAAAACATGACCAATAAATTATAAAAATGTTTAAGGTTTAACAAGTGACAAGATTCATAATCATTACGTTTGCTGGTGTGCTGTGGCAAGCTTATGAGTGTGCTTGAACGCTGATTAGGCTATACATTTTATATTGGCAATTAAAGACTCATTATGATTTATGGTGTAATATAGTCATCTCTCGTGGTTATTAATGGTCATACAAAGTGAAAATTGCGTGAGTCTCACAGAGTTGGCAGCCCTGCGGATTCAGTTTATAGGCTAGGCCTAAATGTTTTTGTGCTTGTGCTGCCGCGTTCTTGCTCATTTGCCATGTTGTTTGTGTATCTCTATGGCAAACGCTGAGCCCGATCGGAACTATGGGAGCCCAGAGGGGACCGTCGGCGGATGTTAAAGAGAAAACTGATTTTCATTCAAACAAATCGACGTACACTACACATTTGAGTTAATCGATAAAATCGATTTATCGCCCAGCCCTACTGTATCGGCTGCAAAAATCCTGATCGGAGCATCCCTAGTGGACTTGTGCATTTACATTATCCCAAATGTTTCCAAAGTTTAAACCCAGAAAATCAGCAATTTGCCTCAATTGCCTTCCCGGTCAATGACGTCATATCTGCGTTACCCTCGATTTCCGGTTTTACTTCCGTAGAAACTAGTATTAAAGTAACGACTTCAGTACCAAGTCTGTACTAAAAAATTTTAAATGTGATGCTTTGAGTGGAATCGTAAACACCTCTGATTGCCCATTGTGCTCATATCCGATGAATGCATGAACACAAACGGCCAATCAGAGGTGTTTACAATTCTTTTTATATAGCTCACCACAGTTAGTCTTATTGATTAAATCGAGTGAAGGGACCCACACATTACAAGATAATCTAATCAGGCCGATTTTGGGCCTAATTCTCCCCTTCCGACAATCATAACAAAATTTTCACTCCTAAAAACAAAACTGTTAGATCTATGATTGTTGTATCGTCATGTTTGTGGTCCCTCACATTTTGAAAATCTGATCAGATTTTTAAAATCTTTTACTGTGGGTCAGCCTTAACATGTTTGTTCCATGTCTCAGAGACAACACTATTTTGTCAAGTGGCTAACATTGCAAAATCAGAAAGAGCTTTATATTTGTAGTGGTAACAGTATTTATTAATTTATAAAGCACCTTTCAGGCTACACAGTAACTCCAAACAAAGTGCTGTCCAATGCAAATAATATTAACAATCAATCAATACATGCAATTTAAAACAGAAAAAAACACACAAACCAATGAAAAAAAACAATTTGTAAAAATGCAAGCGAGTACAGGTATGACTTTAAATGGTGTTTAAAAATATTTCCATAATCTTGGAACTGACTTGGGCTATTATCTTAACTTATTATTGGATCCACGCATTCTTCTTAAAGTTACAACAGCCTAATATACCCACAGCTGTTTGTGTCACCAATGTTAATCAAACAAAAGAGAAAATCACTTTTGTAGCTTTAACAAAGATGCATTTTAATTAATTAATTGAATACGTTTAACAGCCACTGCTTTCTCAGATTGGCTTGGGTTGGATTAAAACTTCATGATCCGTTGAGTTTGGAAATTCTTTGCACAGTAATCAGAAGCTCTCTTCTTGCGGACAATCATTTTAGGAGACATTTAGTCAGCAGCACAGTACCAGCACAGCATAGTATGAAAATATACATAACCAGAAACAAATGAGCTGTACTATTTCAAAACGGAAGTGCGTCACAAAGTTCAGTGTAAGCAGTCCATTTGGCTATTGCCCTTAGAAATACCTATATAAAAAATAAAATAAAAAAACAGTTCCGAAACACAGTATTTATCCCTGTATCTAAATTCCAAGAGGAATCAAAAAATTACTCCCAAGTACCGTACTTTACTTGACCCTACAGGTAACTACCCCATAGGTCTAAGTTATAATTTACATTCATATTACAAGCTGTATATAATAATAATTTCTGTTTTCCGCTCGTTCACCTGGACAAGATTATCAGCCATTCATGTTTTTACTTCCTCCAGACACCTAAGGAGTATTGAACTTGAGTCCTTGCTATTCAATCTCAAAGGCAAGTACATTTGAGAGTCGTCCATATAGAGACGGTAGGAGATACGTTTTTTTTTCCCCAAAAGGAGCATATAGTGAAAACAAAACTGGACCCAAAATGGATCCTTGTGGGACCCCACAGGTAATGGGCGCTGGGAAAGAAAGATAATTACCAAATTTCACTGTAAAAGATCTTTGCTCCAAGTAATGCCTAGTTCACACTACAGGATTTAAAGCCCGATTTAAGCCCGATTTGCAAATCGTTGAGCTCGCCGACAGGTCGGGTTGTTATCGCGTGCAAATCGCGGGGGATTAGCGGCCGATGAACGCTCGCCAATCTGTTAGTATGAAAGAGCCAACAACGCATCAAAGACGCTCGCAGACGCCTCGCGGACGCCTCACCGAGCCCAGAAAAATATCTAGCATGCTAGATATCTGGAGCTGTCGCACGACTCAACCACATGTGATGCCATGAGCTACCGCCAATCAGAGCAAGGCATGGGTTGAGGTAACTGGGAAAATACCGTTTATATACTGTCTATGGGATTTTTTTTTTTTTTTCAGAGCAAATCATCACGCAAACAGTTTGCAGCACTAATTTCTTTCTGACGTCCATATTCAAACAAAGACTCGCGTGTTGTGCACTCGTGTTCTTCTTCGCTGGGTATAGTGGCACGCGTGCTGTATTGCGTCATTTCAGGTTCGTTTTATCGCGTGATTTCTTCGTGATAAAACGTGGTTTGTTGTAGACAAGATAGAATCGTTGGCTGACAGTTGTTGTCACCTTGTGTAGTGAGTTACCTCCTGTTGCGGATCAATCACGTTGTGTCGTGTGGTGTGAACAGCTCAACAACTTGAACACTCCTGGGGCCTGTTTCAATAAGGAGGTTCAACCAACTCTGAGTTAAAACTTGAACTCTGAGTTGACTTACCCTGAGATGGGAAACTCTGAGTTTTCAGTTACAGATCAGCTGAAATTAGTTAGTTCAATCAACCCTAAGTTGACTGACTCTGAGTTAAGCGCGTGCACCACAACTATAAAAAGCCATTATCAATGGAGCGCAGATATCATGAGTCACCATGGCAACAGCGCCAGACAAAAAGAGGAATTACTGTTATACAGTGTTGGGTGTAATTAATTACCAAGTAATCTAAATATTGTAATTTAATTAAAGGGATTACTCTTAATTCTTCTGTAATTTAAAATAAAATCTGATGTATTATAATTACATTAAACAGGCTACTGCATAGACTATAGAACAATTCTGTATAAAACAATAGTGGATTTAACATACATTTTTAAAAGGTATATTTTGAATGTAACCTTCTCCCTCTACACACTTTGGTCAATTCAAGAATAATTCATGCATTTGTATATTGTTAATTTGAAAGCTTTAGAAGTGCAGTTTCATGTCTCTCCTCGTTGTATTGTTCAAGTGGTTGAGGTTGATATGGGATTTAGTAATTAGTAATAAGTAGACCAATACTTTCTAAAGATATAAATTATTACATTAATCTAATTATACTGTTGAAGATGTCATTTGTAGTAGTAATTAATAACTATTTTAGAGTAACTTACCCAACTGTTATAATATCAGATGTGAAACTGGAAGAACAGTATTTCTACCTAATTTTAATTTACATGTAGGCTATAGGTGCAATCCTGCAGGCATTAAAAGAACGTGGCAGCAGCTGAAAATGAAATATAAAAACATAATTCAATCAGGTAAGGCTTGAGCATATCATGGGTGTAGGCTACCGGACTTTACAAACATTTGACATGTTATTTTTTATATAGGGTATTTTTGATATTTTCATTTATTTTACTTTGGGTTGGGTTTTACGTTGGTCCCAACAGATTCTGATAATAATATCTAATATCTGTCTTTTGGAGCCCCCTGTCCCAACAGAACCCCAGGCAGTTGTAAGTAGCCTACTCAACACACCAGAAATTATGACAAATAGTAGGCCTATTATAAAGTGTTCTCAACCAAATGCTCATCTTCACAGGATGATGGGGATGAAGAAACTGCCACAGAGAGGCCAGAGGTAATGTTAAATATTAATATAATATTATTAATATAATGTTTATTAATATAACATTATTAATAATAACATTATTAATATAATATATTTATAATATATAATATATACCCCCCAGGGTCCATCAACTTCTGGTGCACAGATGAACACACTGCAGGGATTTTCAGTAAATTCCACAGTTTAATTCTGTAGAATTTGTTTAGAACTACATGATGTAACTCTAATCTACTGTATTTTCAGTTGCCAGTTAAGGAGTTATA
The DNA here is from genome assembly GCA_033366665.1 of Phoxinus dragarum. Taxonomy (NCBI): domain Eukaryota; kingdom Metazoa; phylum Chordata; class Actinopteri; order Cypriniformes; family Leuciscidae; genus Phoxinus; species Phoxinus dragarum. Next base: position 59,597 of record JARPMJ010001220.1, on the reverse strand, counting down.
TTCATCTTGTAAAACAATTGTGAAAAAACAACAGTAAAAACAGCAATGAATAAATGTACAGAAAGAATGAATGAGGTGTTTAAACACCGCTTCCTCTTTAAAAAAGGGGAGGAGACCGCAAGAAACTCTGGGTTTACCGAAGAAAACCTGCTCCCGACCAGGTTAGGTTCACAGAGTAAGTTACCATGGTAACTGACTCTGAGTATAAGTTACCTCTCTTTCAGAAACGGGCTTGACTTACTCTGCTTTCTCGGGTTTGATATACCTCCCATTCTGAAACGGAAAACCCAGAGTTTCCCTCATTTCAGGGTTAACATACTCAGAGTTTTCACTTAACCTCCTTTCTGAAACAGGCCCCTGATTTCACAGAGAGCAAGTCATGTAGTGTGAACTGCACAGTTCAGCCCAACGTTTTAAAATCCTGTAGTGTGCACTTGCCTTAAGAGACACATTTTTTTTTAAATCATTCCCTGGATTCCAACAAACTGTTTTAAGCAGTTCAGGATTAAATTATCAATGGTATCAAAAGCTGCTGAGATATCCAATAGAGTTAATGCCACATGATTACCTGCGTCACTGAATAGCCGGAGGTAATTTACAACCCTTAAAATGGCTGATTCAGTAATCATCTTAAAGGGGTCATGACATGAGAAACCAAATTTGCCTTGATCTTTTGGTATATAAGAGGTCTTTGTGCCATTAAAACGTCCTGCAAGTTTCATAGCTTAAGACGTCCTCCCCATTATAAACGAATCATTTATTTAATCAAGCTCTAAATACAGCTCGTTCTGGATTCATGGTAAAAAGTGACGTCAGGTTACGAAGTGACGTACCAGCGTTTGCATATAGACCGCCTCCAGCACAAGACAACTACGCTTTAAGCGCAAGGCAACTACGCTCATTTCGTATCATTGTCGCGCCCGCGCGCCGCGCGCCTCACAAGTGTTCAGTCGACGGACAGCGAGTGGGTCTGTGTACAGGGAAATTACGATGCCGCAGATGTGCTGTTCCTGGCTGTGGACAAACAACATCTTTGAATACGCTGCGAAAGATTCAGTCGTCAGGGAAAAATTAATGCACTTTATTTTTTGCGGACGTCTCAGTCACGGCAGTGTTAATTTAAGCGTTTGTTCTATACATTTGAAGGATGACTGTTTTGAGAACAAATCCCAAAATGATGCTGGCTTTGCCAGAAAACTGTTGCTCAAAGATAAGTCTGTGCCGATTATTCTGGGCTCAACAACGACGACGCAAACTGTAAGTAATGTATTTAAAACTTTAAACTACTTTTTAAATACGCTGAATCCGCAAATGTTCTGGCTGGGGGCGTTAATAATTGATGCATAGGCACTGACGTTAGCCAATCATAACAGTGGGCGTTAACACTGAACTCTTAAAGGGGAAACACCCCCAAAACAGACTGTTTGAATCAGAGGATGAGAAACAGGGTGGGAAAAGGTCATAAATCACTACATTTTAAAAGTTTTTTGTAAAAAAAACTATAGTAATACTATAATTGCACCTAAGGGAACATAATAAAAAAAAAAAAAACATGTCATGACCCCTTTAAACCACATCTTAAAAAACAGATTGGAATTTATCTCAAATAATTAGGTTAAAAAATTAGCCAAGATAATTGACCCAATACATATTTTTTATATAGATAAGCCGGGTAATTTTGGTATCAGGTGATAATTTGGTTTATTCCAGATTGTTGTTTTTTTTTAAGTAGGGATCAATAATAGCTTGCTTGAGACAATATAGTACAATCTAGGAGTGTAACGGTTCTCAATAAAAAATTCTATATTATATTATATATATATATATATATATATAGCCTATATATATTATTATATATATATTTTTTTTATCAAACCACACCGTTCTCCACCCACGGTTCGACAAGCACTTGCACCGCAGTTCATCTTAAATCTAATGACGCATCTAATAATATGGTTTGTTGAAAATAAGCCATATATAAATATATTAGGGGTGTAACGGTACATCAACTGTGGAAAGATGTCAATTAAACAGCTTGAGAATAATATCTCATGTAGCATTACATTTAACTCAGGCATTTAGTGCCGACAGAAATTTTGTTCGCTAGAGAAATTAAATCTAGAGAAAAGCATTTTGTAGCACTAGCCTATATTAGCCTATTCAGTATATTTACTTAATCTGTCAGTAATGTCTTAATTATTTAATGTTTAAATAAATGTGTCATGAAAACAACTTATTATATTTAAAAAATAAATGAGTAGAAAATTAACTTTAGAATTAGATTTAGAAGTTAATGTAAAACTGCCTTATGTGCAATTTACAGTACTTTTTTGTGTGTGTTGATTATTAGGCTATATCTAAAATAAATAGCAACTGAATTTAATAATTTGGCCTCCCCATATGCAGGGGTCACCGAACTCGGTCCTAGAGGGCCGCTGTCCTGCAGAGTTTAGCTCCAACCCCAATTAAACACACCTGAACCAGTTAATCAAGGTCTCACTAGGCATACTAGACACTTTCAGGCAGGTGTGTTGGACCTGGTTGGAGGAGCTAAACTCTGAAGGACAGCAGCCCTCCAGGACCAAGTTTGGTGACCCCTGCTTTACAGCATTAGCTAATATAGATTTTCTTTATCCTTATTTAAACATACACATTTTTGTAAAAAAAAAAAAAAAAAAAAAAAAGAGCAGCAATTTTATGTTTAGTTTTCTCTCCCCTGCTGTAACGAACCATAGTAGAAGTACTGAACAGTCATGTTTGTGCACCGTTACAACCCTAATATATATTTGGATAGAAGACCATACCCTTTAAAACAGTGAGGATTTCGGTGGCAAGTCTATTTTTTAGGTCAATTCACTTACTAGCTCATGAATGATTGGTCAATGAATGAATGAATGAATGAATGTCTTTATTGTCATTGCATTTGTGTACAATGAAATTATAGAGCCACTCTAATATGAATATCTATCACTGAATGATTGGTCAATACCAAGTAAGGCATCTGCTTCAGCATAACGGTAAACTAATGTCACTATATGCCAACTGTAAACCTGCAAGGTTTAAACCCAATAAATTATTATCTCTATGCAATTATAGACAGGTTTTGGTTGAAAGGATGGCCAAATACATTGACAGGGAAGACATGCCATGCATGAAAAGGGGGAAAAATAAGTATAATAATTAAATAAGACTTGTCGGAAATGACACACAAAAGTGTATTTTACCATTAATAAATTAACGTTAACTTGTGTGTTTATATGTGTGTGTTTCAGGAGCTGCCAATGCCAGATTCTCCTGCTTGACTGCAATGTCTGCAAAGTCACTGATTCTGCAAAAAATGTATTAAACAAATAATAAAAGTTAAACAATGCAGCCAAGAATTAAAAAAAAAAATTAAAGAAAGAAACTAAGTATGTTATAGTTTGGTGTTATTTATTTTTGGATTTTTCATGCATATTATTGGTACGCTTGGCCCCTGACCTGTGCTGTTATGACTGTCATATTGTAGTATTATATTCTACAGTTTAGAATATAATAATATATAATATAAGACCCCCGGTATAATGTGATTATTAGACATGATGACTCATGAGTGATCATCAGATTCAACAAACATCCAGCTAGCCTCGCGCTCTGTTTACATCTTTACATCTGCATTTAGTAACTTCATCTACACACTACGTATGTAACGCTATTGCTGTTATCCAACCTGAGAGGCGTCGTCGAGATGTCCGTGTCCATGGTTGTGTTCCACACCGTCAACCTCCACCTCAAATACCCCTGCCATCTTTACACTTACAAGCCGACTGTTCAAGACACTTCCGGGTTACACGCCTTCCTCCACTTCTTCGTCTTCTTTTTCCGGTTTCGTGGCAAGAAAACTTAATACTGTGTATTTCCGCCACCTACTGATATGGAGTCTGTAGCATTAACGTAAACAAAAGGGGGGAAACAATACTAAATTCTTTTAATTTAATTGGTTGCTTTTAAATAGTCTAGTAAAACCTTAGAAACCTGTGGGGAATTTCTTAGTAATTTCTGAAGTGACATTTAGACCCATGACTTGATTTGATTTTTAAGCATGAACCTTTTATTACCCGATGCACTACACATGCTCCACTGTCTCTGGAGTTTACATGTGCAACACAAGCATGTATCATGTTTTCTAATAATATCTAAAGGCTGATAAAGTGCAGTCAGTGCCGTCGCAGGTGGGGTGCGAGGCCCTGTGCGAACTTGAAATGCGAGGCCCTACTCTTTGATGTGGATGCTCAATTGCGCATGAATAACATTCACGCGTAGCTGTTCTAGTTCTATTGCACGAATAATCTCTACTTGTTTTTATCAAGTAGAATAATACAGCATAATCATAGTCTGAGGCGCCGCAATAGGGCAGGCAAGCCAGGCAATTCCCTGGGGTCCCGCATTTTAAGGCCCCCAAGGGCTGATCATTTTAACAATCAGAAATGGTAATATAAAGATGCAGCAAAATCTCTGCATCCCCCTTTGCTCTCTCGTTACGCTCGTTATGCGTTTACCTTTTTCAAACTGGTGCAGTGCTGACTCCCGGTAGGTAGAAAATGCATGATTTGATTCGATAAACATGAAAAGGACTTATCCGTCTGGCATGGCAGCTTGCTCTAACTTTAACCAAGATAAATGTTCGCTATTATAGGTGCATATCAAAGTGTTTGTGCGGAGTGTGGAGTGCGCACTGACAGGCGTCGGCGCGAACACTTTTTTCCTATCAACAGTGGAAACAACTTTAAATACTCAATCTTTTCTGGTCATACAGAAAAGAATAATGCATCAGTCGCAAACTCACAATAACAAGAAAACGTTGTGCTTTTGTCAAATAAAATAAAACAAACAAGGCGCGCTTTCATGGTCTCTGTGGCGTGAAATGGAGCGCGTCTCAAAAATTAACTGAAATACAGTGTATAGCCTCAACAACATGATGAATATTTCTATATAAATCTTGAAATGTCCACTTTTAAACGAAAAATAAATAATCGAAAGCAAATACCGGCTGATTAGGCTGTAGCCTAATCCTATGAAAAGTGCATTTCTCTCTAAAGACGGATCCACTTTGCAGCGGAGATGTATATATATATGTTTGCAGCCGACACTGATTTAGAAATATATATTTTTTATTAATAAAAAATAAAAATGCCTCGTTATTTTTTCAGACATATTATCATTAGCCTGCTTTGGCCGGTGCTTTGCGACAAGATTTATGCATGCGCTTGAGTGCGTTATAGGCTATACTCCTCCATGCACCCAGTGTTTAAGTAGAAATTGATATAAACGTGAGATTAGTTGACTAATTGCTTAAATGAATGACTACTAGTCGACTAGAAAAAGATTTAGTCTATGGCAATTCTAATCAAAGCATTAAGGCTAGTTGACATTTATTTAATTAGTAATTCTAGTATCCAGCTCTTTACGTTAAATTAGTTGAGTTAACAATTAGTTAATAAACTAATAAAATAATAAAACAAAGATTGAATTAAGATGCTAACTACATATTTATATATAGCATTGCTTGTTCCACATAAGAGTTTTTAAGGTGACAAAACACATTTTTCCGTTACACATTTGAAGATTTACTGTATCTTGGAAATTGTTGTATTGTATTTTATCTTCTGTTACAAAGATGAAGATTGACATTTCCTTTTTTCAGAACTTGATTCGTGCTTCCGAAATCGGTCGCGTTCTCTTGCAGCTGATATGTTGGCTTTCCCTCGCTTAGCTTTCCCGCTCTCCCGTCTTCAGAGGACGCATTATGTACATAGTGACAATAGAAAACTCGCTTCATTTGTTGGATTTTTTTTTTAATGGAACCTTGACAGACATGATAAAAAATAATAATAAAAAAACAGCAGGATTGCGAGGCCCCCTAGTGGCGCGAGGCCCTGTGCGGTTGCACAGTTCGCACAGTCTATGCGACGGCTCTGAGTGCAGTAGGCTATGGCCAATTTCCCCTCATTGTCCTTCTTGCCACATTCTTTTTATTGGTCTTTTTTTACTAACCCTTTTAATTCAAATTTGCTATAGCCTTATTCCTATTTCTGAATTTGTCTACATCATTCCTCATTAATTTCCACCCCTACATGATCTGGCACCCATAAAATATAATACAAAATAAAATATATTTGTTCCTTGATTATGCAACCTGTATATTGTTTGTATAAATTCGATTTTATTGATGAAGATTTCCAGAGTTAAATTTCCACAGATATAGAATCCAAGCCACATTTAATTGATGAATGTCATCAACCGACTGAATTGCAAACAGAACGTCTCCGGTTACTATCGTAACCTCGGTTCCCTGAGAGGCGGGATCCCGTTCGTTAATGTCTCGTTCGAACGAGACGAGACATTACGTCAACTGAGACGTATATGGGAACTCCTCCCTTCTCCATTTTTGCTGAAATCTTATAAGCTATTGACGCGAAGCATGCAAATTTGGGTGACCACCATCAAACGAACCAAATGTGGGACGATTCTAAGTTTGTGTGGGACAATGTGGGACATGTTACCAACGCTAAAACATAACCTGAAACTGTTATATAATGTCTATCTAACTTAATAAAAAAATTGTGTTCTGCCTTTTAGCTGATAAAAATGATTTGTTCTTTAGTCCCTTCCAGAAAACACCACATCACAATGTCTTTATTTTACATGTCATTTAAATTCAACATCACTGAGCCCAAAGGCATCATGCAGATAACTATTTTTGAAACAGTTCTGACCAAATCCAACTAAAATCCAACAAAATAAACAATGAATAAATAAAATATAAAACAACATGAAATTACATTGACAGTCTTATATGTTAAGAATATATTAAACAAAAAACGTTCATATTTTTAGACAACCACAATTAAAAAATATAGCTGCAAGCAGCCATTACGGGGCCAAGCGCAAAAGCAGACGACGAGACATGCCAAAGTGGCTGGGAGTGTGAGACCAACTGCAGCAAGGAGCAATTGAAGACATTTAAAGATGAATTTTGGCAAAATGGTTGAAAAATCACATACATTAACTAAAAATATGATTATCACTTTCGACCAATAGGTGGCGCAGTTACGAAACTGATGTGATGTGGTCAGAGTGAAGTGACAATGACACTTACAAAGTTTGGTGTCAATATGTCAAGGCATTGCAGATATAAAGCCTGAATAGTCATTTTGGCATCATGCCTCAACTTTGCCACTACGGTATACGAAAACGGTTTCGTCTATCGACACGAAATCCATAACTTTTACTCGGCACGGTCTGGAGATGACACGATCCGATTTTGGTGAAAATCGTACGTTCGGTCTAGGAGGAGTTCGAAAAAGTAGGTTTTAAAAGAAAATAAATATGGCGGACAGGAAGTTTGGCTGACTATGGCAAAATTGGTATCTATGTTTTCAGCATAACCCAAGGAATCTATTGAGATCAGTGTCATTACTATAGGCAAATTTATTCAAAAGTTATTAGCATTTTTGGAAATTTCATTATAACTTTTGACCAAAAGGTGGCGCTGTCTCATAAATTTTTATGTAACTTTAGGGCGTTGTACTGATGACCCATACTGAGTTTCGTAACGATACGTTCATGCATTCATAAAATACAGCATTTTAGCACATAATTCAAAATGGCCGACAGCCAAAATGGCCGATATGGGAAAAATGAATATCAGTCAACTCAGCACGACGCCCTGAATCTAACGAGACCACTTTTGTGATTTTTGGACAAACCGTTCAGAAGTTATAAGCAAAAAAATAAATTATTCATATCTCCGGACCAGTAGGTGGCGCTGCGCCGAAACGCAACATGTAGCCTCAGGTCATGCTTGTGATGACATGTACCAAATTTGGTCTGAATCCGATAAAGCGTTGTGGAGATACGGCCTTACGTCTGTTTTCGGAAGCGCTACGTAAAATTTATTTGCGCGGTATTCGAGAACGGTAATTCGAATCAACTTGAATTCCATAACTTTTTGTCGTCAAGGTCTGGAGATGATCTGGTTAATTTTTCGTGAAATTCGGAGCAACGGCCTAGGAGGAGTTCGAAAAAGTAGGTTTTTCGGAAAATTCAAAATGGCGGGAAAACTATTATGACGGAAAATGACGTCATAGGGTGCAATCGAATCGCCATGAGCTCAGGAATCAGAGGAAAAAATAATTTTGTTGATAGGCCTTACGGTTCAAAAGTTCTTAGCATAAACATGAGTGAAACTTTGGACAGCTGGTGGCGCTAGAGGGAATGAGTTGGAGACTCCAAATTTGCTATGGTGATAGGTCAGGCTGTCCTCTATCACTGTGCCAATTTTCATAAGTTTCCCGCAAACGGTTCTATAGGCTGCCATAGACACCCAGTCGGAAAAAGAAAAAAAAGGAAGAAGAAATATAGCTGCAAGCAGCAATCACCGGGGCCAAGCGCAAGCAAGACGACAAGACATGCCAAAGTGGCTGGGAGTGTGAGACCCACTGCAGCAAGGAGCAATTGAAGACATTTAAAGATGAATTTTGGCACAATGGTTGATACATTAAATAAAAATATGATTATCACTTTCGACCAATAGGTGGCGCAGTTACGAAACTGATGTGACGTGGTCAGAGTGAAGTGACAATGACACATACAAAGTTTGGTGTCAATATGTCAAGGCATAGCAGATATAAAGCCTGAATAGTCATTTTGGCATCATGCCTCAACTTTGACACTGCGGTATACGAAAACGGTTTCGTCTATCGACACGAAATCCATAACTTTTACTCGGCACGGTCTGGAGATGACACGATCCGATTTTGGTGAAAATCGGACGTTCGGTCTAGGAGGAGTTCGAAAAAGTAGGTTTTAAAAGAAAATAAAGATGGCGGACAGGAAGTTTGGCTGACTATGGCAAAATTGGTATCTATGTTTTCAGCATAACCCAAGGAATCTATTGAGATGAGTGTCATTACTATAGGCAAATTTATTCAAAAGTTATTAGAATTTTTGGAAATTTCATTATAACTTTTGACCAAAAGGTGGCGCTGTCTCATAATCTTTTGAGTACCTTTAGGGCATTGTACTGATGACCCATACTGAGTTTCGTAACGATACGTTCATGCGTTCATAAAATACAGCATTTTAGCACATAATTCAAAATGGCCGACAGCCAAAATGGCCGATATGGGAAAATTGGATATCAATCAACTCAGTATGACGCCCTGAATCTAACGAGACCACTTTTGTGATTTTTGGACAAACCGTTCAGAAGTTATAAGCAAAAAAATAAATTATTCATATCTCCGGACCAGTAGGTGGCGCTGCGCCGAAACGCAGCATGTAGCCTCAGGTCATGCTTGTGATGACATGTACCAAATTTGGTCTGAATCCGATAAAACGTTGTGGAGATACAGCCTTACGTCTGTTTTTGCAAGCGCAACGTAAAATTAAATTGCGTGGTATTCGTGAACGGTTTGACAAATCAACTTGAATTCCATAACTTTTTGTCGTCATGGTCTGGAGATGATCTGGTTCAATTTTCGTGAAATTCGGAGCAACGGCCTAGGAGGAGTTCGAAAAAGTAGGTTTTTCGGAAAATTCAAAATGGCGGGAAAACTATTATGACGGAAAATGACGTCATAGGGTGCAATCGAATCGCCATGAGCTCAGGAATCAGAGGAAAAAATAATTTTGTTGATAGGCCTTACGGTTCAAAAGTTATTAGCATACAATTTCTGAAACTTTGGACAGGTGGTGGCGCTAGAGGGAATGAGTTAGAAACACCAAAATTGGTGTATTTGATGTTGGGACTGTCCTCTATCAGAATGTCAAACCAAAACAACTTTCCCGCATACGCTTCTATGGGCTGCCATAGACGCCCAGTCGGAAGAAAAAGAAGAAGAAATATAGCTGCAAGCAGCAATCACCGGGGCCAAGCGCAAGCAAGACGACAAGACATGCCAAAGTGGCTGGAAGTGAGAGACCAACTGCAGCAAGGAGCAATTGAAGACATTTAAAGATGAATTTTGGCAAAATGGTTGAAAAATCACATACAATAACTAAAAATATGATTATCACTTTCGACCAATAGGTGGCGCAGTTACGAAACTGATGTGATGTGGTCAGAGTGAAGTGACAATGACACTTACAAAGTTTGGTGTCAATATGTCAAGGCATTGCAGATATAAAGCCTGAATAGTCATTTTGGCATCATGCCTCAACTTTGCCACTGCGGTATACGAAAAAGGTTTCGTCTATCGACACGAAATCCATAACTTTTACTCGGCACGGTCTGGAGATGACACGATCCGATTTTGGTGAAAATCGGACCTTCGGTCTAGGAGGAGTTCGAAAAAGTAGGTTTTAAAAGAAAATAAAGATGGCGGACAGGAAGTTTGGCTGACTATGGCAAAATTGGTATCTATGTTTTCAGCATAACCCAAGGAATCTATTGAGATCAGTGTAATTACTATAGGCAAATTTATTCAGAAGTTATTAGCATTTTTGGAAATTTCATTATAACTTTTGACCAAAAGGTGGCGCTGTCTCATAAATTTTTGAGTACCTTTAGGGCGTTGTACTGATGACCCATACTGAGTTTCGTAACGATACGTTCATGCGTTCATAAAATACAGCATTTTAGCACATAATTCAAAATGGCCGACAGCCAAAATGGCCGATATGGGAAAATTGGATATCAGTCGACTCAGTATGACGCCCTGAACCTAACGAGACCACTTTTGTGATTTTTGGACAAACCGTTCAGAAGTTATAAGCAAAAACATAAATTCTTCATATCTCCGGACCAGTAGGTGGCGCTGTGCCGAAACGCAGCATGTAGCCTCAAGTCATGCTTGTGATGACATGTACCAAATTTGGTCTGAATCCGATAAAGCGTTGTGGAGATACGGCCTTACGTCTGTTTTCGCAAGCGCTACGTAAAATTTATTTGCACGGTATTCGAGAACGGTAATTCGAATCAACTTGAATTCCATAACTTTTGGTCGTCAAGGTCTGGAGATGATCTGGTTCATTTTTCGTGAAATTTGGAGCAACGGCCTAGGAGGAGTTCGAAAAAGTAGTTTTTTCGGAAAATTCAAAATGGCGGGAAAACTATTATGACGGAAAATGACGTCATAGGGTGCAGGCGAATCGTCATGAGCTCAGAAATCAGAGGAAAAAAGAATTTTGTTTCTAGCCCTTGTGGTTCAAAAGTTATTAGCATAAACATGAGTGAAACTTTGGACAGCTGGTGGCGCTAGAGGGAATGAGTTGGAGACTCCAAATTTGCTATGGTGATAGTTCAGGCTGTCCTCTATCACTGTGCCAATTTGTATAAGTTTCCCGCAAACGGTTCTATAGGCTGCCATAGACGCCCAGTCGGAAGAAAAAAAAAAAGAAAAAGAAAAAGAAGAAGAAATATAGCTGCAAGCAGCAATCACCGGGGCCAAGCGCAAGCAAGACGACAAGACATGCCAAAGTGGCTGGGAGTGTGAGACCCACTGCAGCAAGGAGCAATTAAAGACATTTGAAGATGAATTTTGGCAAAATGGTTGAAAAATCACATACAATAACTAAAAATATGATTATCACTTTCGACCAATAGGTGGCGCAGTTACGAAACTGATGTGATGTGGTCAGAGTGAAGTGACAATGACACATACAAAGTTTGGTGTCAATATGTCAAGGCATTGCAGATATAAAGCCTGAATAGTCATTTTGGCATCATGCCTCAACTTTGCCACTGCGGTATACGAAAACGGTTTTTGTCTATCGACACGAAATCCATAACTTTTACTCGGCACAGTCTGGAGATGACACGATCCGATTTTGGTGAAAATCGGACGTTCGGTCTAGGAGGAGTTCGAAAAAGTAGGTTTTAAAAGAAAATAAAGATGGCGGACAGGAAGTTTGATTGACTATGGCAAAATTGGTATCTATGTTTTCAGCATAACCCAAGGAATCTATTGAGATCAGTGTCATTACTATAGGCAAATTTATTCAAAAGTTATTAGCATTTTTGGAAATTTCATTATAACTTTTGACCAAAAGGTGGCGCTGTCTCATAAATTTTTGAGTACTTTTAGGGCGTTGTACTGATGACCCATACTGAGTTTCGTAACGATACGTTCATGCGTTCATAAAATACAGCATTTTAGCACATAATTCAAAATGGCCGACAGCCAAAATGGCCGATATGGGAAAATTGGATATCAGTCGACTCAGCACGATGCCCTGAATCTAACGAGACCACTTTTGTGATTTTTGGACAAACCGTTCAGAAGTTATAAGCAAAAATATAAATTCTTCATATCTCCGGACCAGTAGGTGGCGCTGCGCCGAAACGCAGCATGTAGCCTCAGGTCATGCTTGTGATGACATGTACCAAATTTGGTCTGAATCCGATAAAGCGTTGTGGAGATACGGCCTTACGTCTGTTTTTGCAAGCGCTACGTAAAATTTATTTGCGCGGTATTCGAGAACGGTAATTCGAATCAACTTGAATTCCATAACTTTTTGTCGTCATGGTCTGGAGTTGATCTGGTTCAATTTTCGTGAAATTCGGAGCAACGGCCTAGGAGGAGTTCGAAAAAGTAGGTTTTTTGGAAAATTCAAAATGGCGGGAAAACTATTATGACGGAAAATGACGTCATATGGTGCAATCGAATCGTCGTGAGCTCAGGAATCAGAGGAAAAAAGAATTTTGATTCTAGCCCTTACGGTTCAAAAGTTATCAGCATAGACATGAGTGAAACTTTGGACTGTTGGTGGCGCTAGAGGGAATGAGTTGGAGACACCAAAATTGGTGTATTTAATGTTGGGACTGTCCTCTATCAGAATGTCAAATAAAATCAACTTTCCCGCAAGCGGTTCATAGGGCTGCCATAGACTTCAATGGCGGAAGAAGAAGAAGAAACGGAAGAATAATAATAATAAGAACGCCAACAAAAACAATAGGTGCCTCCGCACTTTCAGTGCTTGGCCCCTAATAAGAACGGGAACAGATACAATAGGTGCCCGCACTTTCAGTGCTTGGCCCCTAATAAGAACGGGAACAGATACAATAGGTGCCCGCACCTTCAGTGCTTGGCCCCTAATAAGAACGGGAACAGATACAATAGGTGCCCGCACCTTCAGTGCTTGGCCCCTAATAAGAACGGGAACAGATACAATAGGTGCCCACACCTTCAGTGCTTGGCCCCTAAATATAGCTGCAAGCAGCAATCACCGGGGCCAAGCGCAAGCAAGACGACAAGACATGCCAAAGTGGCTGGGAGTGTGAGACCCACTGCAGCAAGGAGCAATTGAAGACATTTAAAGATGAATTTTGGCACAATGGTTGATACATTAACTAAAAATATGATTATCACTTTCGACCAATAGGTGGCGCAGTTACGAAACTGATGTGATGTGGTCAGAGTGAAGTGACAATGACACTTACAAAGTTTGGTGTCAATATGTCAAGGCATTGCAGATATAAAGCCTGAATAGTCATTTTGGCATCATGCCTCAACTTTGACACTGCGGTATACGAAAACGGTTTCGTCTATCGACACGAAATCCATAACTTTTACTCGGCACGGTCTGGAGATGACACGATCCGATTTTGGTGAAAATCGGACGTTCGGTCTAGGAGGAGTTCGAAAAAGTAGGTTTTTAAAAGAAAATAAAGATGGCGGACAGGAAGTTTGGCTGACTATGGCAAAATTGGTATCTATGTTTTCAGCATAACCCAAGGAATCTATTGAGATTAGTGTCATTACTATAGGCAAATTTATTCAAAAGTTATTAGCATTTTTGGAAATTTCATTATAACTTTTGACCAAAAGGTGGCGCTGTCTCATACATTTTTGAGTACCTTTAGGGCGTTGTACTGATGACCCATACTGAGTTTCGTAGCGATACGTTCATGCGTTCATAAAATACAGCATTTTAGCACATAATTCAAAATGGCCGACAGCCAAAATGGCCGATATGGGAAAATTGGATATCAGTCAACTCAGCACGACGCCCTGAATCTAACGAGACCACTTTTGTGATTTTTGGACAAACCGTTCAGAAGTTATAAGCAAAAACATAAATTATTCATATCTCCGGACCAGTAGGTGGCGCTGCGCCGAAACGCAGCATGTAGCCTCAAGTCATGCTTGTGATGACATGTACCAAATTTGGTCTGAATCCGATTTAGCGTTGTGGAGATACGGCCTTACGTCTGTTTTCGCAAGCGCTACGTAAAATTTATTTGCGCGGTATTCAAGAACGGTAATTCGAATCAACTTGAATTCCATAACTTTTGGTCGTCAAGGTCTGGAGATGATCTGGTTCATTTTTCGTGAAATTCGGAGTAACGGCCTAGGAGGAGTTCGAAAAAGTAGGTTTTTCGGAAAATTCAAAATGGCGGGAAAACTATTATGACGGAAAATGATGTCATAGGATGCCGTCGAATCGTCATGAGCTCAGGAATCAGAGGAAAAAATAATTTTGTTTCTAGCCCTTGTGGTTTAAAAGTTATTAGCATAAACATGAGTGAAACTTTGGACAGCTGGTGGCGCTAGAGGGAATGAGTTAGAGACTCCAAATTCGCTATGGTGATAGTTCAGGCTGTCCTCTATAACTGTGCCAATTTTCATAAGTTTCCCGCAAACGGTTCTATAGGCTGCCATAGACGCCCAGTCGGAAAAAGAAAAAGAAAAAGAAAAAGAAAAAGAAGCAGAATAAGAACCAGAACAGATACAATAGGTGCCCGCACCTTCAGTGCTTGGCCCCTAAATATAGCTGCAAGCAGCAATCACCGGGGCCAAGCGCAAGCAAGACGACAAGACATGCCAAAGTGGCTGGGAGTGTGAGACCCACTGCAGCAAGGAGCAATTAAAGACATTTGAAGATGAATTTTGGCAAAATGGTTGAAAAATCACATACAATAACTAAAAATATGATTATCACTTTCGACCAATAGGTGGCGCAGTTACGAAACTGATGTGATGTGGTCAGAGTGAAGTGACAATGACACATACAAAGTTTGGTGTCAATATGTCAAGGCATTGCAGATATAAAGCCTGAATAGTCATTTTGGCATCATGCCTCAACTTTGCCACTGCGGTATACGAAAACGGTTTTGTCTATCGACACGAAATCCATAACTTTTACTCGGCACAGTCTGGAGATGACACGATCCGATTTTGGTGAAAATCGGACGTTCGGTCTAGGAGGAGTTTGAAAAAGTAGGTTTTAAAAGAAAATAAAGATGGCGGACAGGAACTTTGATTGACTATGGCAAAATTGGTATCTATGTTTTCAGCATAACCCAAGGAATCTATTGAGATCAGTGTCATTACTATAGGCAAATTTATTCAAAAGTTATTAGCATTTTTGGAAATTTCATTTTAACTTTTGACCAAAAGGTGGCGCTGTCTCATAAATTTTTGAGTACTTTTAGGGCGTTGTACTGATGACCCATACTGAGTTTCGTAACGATACGTTCATGCGTTCATAAAATACAGCATTTTAGCACATAATTCAAAATGGCCGACAGCCAAAATGGCCGATATGGGAAAATTGGATATCAGTCGACTCAGCACGATGCCCTGAATCTAACGAGACCACTTTTGTGATTTTTGGACAAACCGTTCAGAAGTTATAAGCAAAAATATAAATTCTTCATATCTCCGGACCAGTAGGTGGCGCTGCGCCGAAACGCAGCATGTAGCCTCAGGTCATGCTTGTGATGACATGTACCAAATTTGGTCTGAATCCGATAAAGCGTTGTGGAGATACGGCCTTACGTCTGTTTTTGCAAGCGCTACGTAAAATTTATTTGCGCGGTATTCGAGAACGGTAATTCGAATCAACTTGAATTCCATAACTTTTTGTCGTCATGGTCTGGAGTTGATCTGGTTCAATTTTCGTGAAATTCGGAGCAACGGCCTAGGAGGAGTTTGAAAAAGTAGGTTTTTTGGAAAATTCAAAATGGCGGGAAAACTATTATGACGGAAAATGACGTCATAGGGTGCAATCGAATCGTCGTGAGCTCAGGAATCAGAGGAAAAAAGAATTTTGATTCTAGCCCTTACGGTTCAAAAGTTATCAGCATAGACATGAGTGAAACTTTGGACTGTTGGTGGCGCTAGAGGGAATGAGTTGGAGACACCAAAATTGGTGTATTTAATGTTGGGACTGTCCTCTATCAGAATGTCAAATAAAATCAACTTTCCCGCAAGCGGTTCATAGGGCTGCCATAGACTTCAATGGCGGAAGAAGAAGAAGAATAATAATAAATATAGCTGCAAGCAGCAATCACCGGGGCCAAGCGCAAGCAAGACGACAAGACATGCCAAAGTGGCTGGGAGTGTGAGACCCACTGCAGCAAGGAGCAATTAAAGACATTTGAAGATGAATTTTGGCAAAATGGTTGAAAAATCACATACAATAACTAAAAATATGATTATCACTTTCGACCAATAGGTGGCGCAATTACGAAACTGATGTGATGTGGTCAGAGTGAAGTGACAATGACACTTACAAAGTTTGGTGTCAATATGTCAAGGCATTGCAGATATAAAGCCTGAATAGTCATTTTGGCATCATGCCTCAACTTTGCCACTGCGGTATACGAAAACGGTTTCGTCTATCGACACGAAATCCATAACTTTTACTCGGCACGGTCTGGAGATGACACGATCTGATTTTGGTGAAAATCGGACGTTTGGTCTAGGAGGAGTTCGAAAAAGTAGGTTTTAAAAGAAAATAAAGATGGCGGACAGGAAGTTTGGCTGACTATGGCAAAATGGGTATCTATGTTTTCAGCATAACCCAAGGAATCTATTGAGATCAGTGTCATTACTATAGGCAAATTTATTCAAAAGTTATTAGCATTTTTGGAAATTTCATTATAACTTTTGACCAAAAGGTGGCGCTGTCTCATACATTTTTGAGTACCTTTAGGGCGTTGTACTGATGACCCATACTGAGTTTCGTAACGATACGTTCATGCTTTCATAAAATACAGCATTTTAGCACATAATTCAAAATGGCCGACAGCCAAAATGGCCGATATGGGAAAATTGAATAGCAGTCGACTCAGTATGACGCCCTGAACCTAACGAGACCACTTTTGTGATTTTTGGACAAACTGTTCAGAAGTTATAAGCAAAAACATAAATTCTTCATATCTCCGGACCAGTAGGTGGCGCTGTGCCGAAACGCAGCATGTAGCCTCAAGTCATGCTTGTGATGACATGTACCAAATTTGGTCTGAATCCGATAAAGCGTTGTGGAGATACGGCCTTACGTCTGTTTTCGCAAGGGCTACGTAAAATTTATTTGCGCGGTATTCGAGAACGGTAATTCGAATCAACTTGAATTCCATAACTTTTTGTCGTCATGGTCTGGAGATGATCTGGTTCATTTTTCGTGAAATTCGGAGCAACGGTCTAGGAGGAGTTCGAAAAAGTAGGTTTTTCGAAAAATTCAAAATGGCGGGAAAACTATTATGACGGAAAATTACGTCATAGGGTGCAGTCGAATCGTCGTGAGCTCAGGAATCAGAGGAAAAAAGAATTTTGTTTCTAGCCCTTGTGGTTCAAAAGTTATTAGCATAAACATGAGTGAAACTTTGGACAGCTGGTGGCGCTAGAGGGAATGAGTTGGAGACTCCAAATTTGCTATGGTGATAGTTCAGGCTGTCCTCTATCACTGTGCCAATTTGTATAAGTTTCCCGCAAACGGTTCTATAGGCTGCCATAGACGCCCAGTCGGAAGAAAAAAAAAAAGAAAAAGAAAAAGAAGAAGAAATATAGCTGCAAGCAGCAATCACCGGGGCCAAGCGCAAGCAAGACGACAAGACATGCCAAAGTGGCTGGAAGTGAGAGACCAACTGCAGCAAGGAGCAATTGAAGACATTTAAAGATGAATTTTGGCAAAATGGTTGAAAAATCACATACAATAACTAAAAATATGATTATCACTTTCGACCAATAGGTGGCGCAGTTACGAAACTGATGTGATGTGGTCAGAGTGAAGTGACAATGACACTTACAAAGTTTGGTGTCAATATGTCAAGGCATTGCAGATATAAAGCCTGAATAGTCATTTTGGCATCATGCCTCAACTTTGCCACTGCGGTATACGAAAACGGTTTCGTCTATCGACACGAAATCCATAACTTTTACTCGGCACGGTCTGGAGATGACACGATCCGATTTTGGTGAAAATCGGACCTTCGGTCTAGGAGGAGTTCGAAAAAGTAGGTTTTAAAAGAAAATAAAGATGGCGGACAGGAAGTTTGGCTGACTATGGCAAAATTGGTATCTATGTTTTCAGCATAACCCAAGGAATCTATTGAGATCAGTATAATTACTATAGGCAAATTTATTCAAAAGTTATTAGCATTTTTGGAAATTTCATTATAACTTTTGACCAAAAGGTGGCGCTGTCTCATAAATTTTTGAGTACCTTAGGGCGTTGTACTGATGACCCATACTGAGTTTCGTAACGATATGTTCATGCGTTCATAAAATACAGCATTTTAGCACATAATTCAAAATGGCCGACAGCCAAAATGGCCGATATGGGAAAATTGGATATCAGTCGACTCAGTATGATGCCCTGAACCTAACGAGACCACTTTTGTGATTTTTGGACAAACCGTTCAGAAGTTATAAGCAAAACATAAATTCTTCATATCTCCGGACCAGTAGGTGGCGCTGTGCCGAAACGCAGCATGTAGCCTCAAGTCATGCTTGTGATGACATGTACCAAATTTGGTCTGAATCCGATAAAGCGTTTGTGGAGATACGGCCTTACGTCTGTTTTCGCAAGCGCTACGTAAAATTTATTTGCGCGGTATTCGAGAACGGTAATCGAATCAACTTGAATTCCATAACTTTTGGTCGTCAAGGTCTGGAGATGATCTGGTTCATTTTCGTGAAATTCGGAGCAACGGCCTAGGAGGAGTTCGAAAAAGTAGGTTTTTCGGAAATTCAAAATGGCGGGAAAACTATTATGACGAAAATGACGTCATAGGGAGCAGTCGAATCGTCATGAGCTCAGGAATCAGAGGAAAAAAGAATTTTGTTTCTAGCCCTTGTGGTTCAAAAGTTATTAGCATAATATAAGTGAAACTTTGGACAGGTGGTGGCGCTAGAGGGAATGAGTTAGAGACACAAAAATTGGTGCAATTACTGTTGGGACTGTCCTCTATCAGAATGTCAAACCGGAACAACTTTCCCGGAAACGGTTCTATGGGCTGCCATAGACGCCCAGTCGGAAGAAGAAGAATAATAATAAATATAGCTGCAAGCAGCAATCACCGGGGCCAAGCGCAAGCAAGACGACAAGACATGCCAAAGTGGCTGGGAGTGTGAGACCCACTGCAGCAAGGAGCAATTAAAGACATTTGAAGATGAATTTTGGCAAAATGGTTGAAAAATCACATACAATAACTAAAAATATGATTATCACTTTCGACCAATAGGTGGCGCAGTTACGAAACTGATGTGATGTGGTCAGAGTGAAGTGACAATGACACATACAAAGTTTGGTGTCAATATGTCAAGGCATTGCAGATCTAAAGCCTGAATAGTCATTTTGGCATCATGCCTCAACTTTGCCACTGCGGTATACAAAAACGGTTTTGTCTATCGACACGAAATCCATAACTTTTACTCGGCACGGTCTGGAGATGACACGATCCGATTTTGGTGAAAATCGGACGTTCGGTCTAGGAGGAGTTCGAAAAAGTAGGTTTTAAAAGAAAATAAAGATGGCGGACAGGAACTTTGATTGACTATGGCAAAATTGGTATCTATGTTTTCAGCATAACCCAAGGAATCTATTGAGATCAGTGTCATTACTATAGGCAAATTTATTCAAAAGTTATTAGCATTTTTGGAAATTTCATTATAACTTTTGACCAAAAGGTGGCGCTGTCTCATAAATTTTTGAGTACTTTTTAGGGCGTTGTACTGATGACCCATACTGAGTTTCGTAACGATACGTTCATGCGTTCATAAAATACAGCATTTTAGCACATAATTCAAAATGGCCGACAGCCAAAATGGCCGATATGGGAAAATTGGATATCAGTCGACTCAGCACGATGCCCTGAATCTAACGAGACCACTTTTGTGATTTTTTGGACAAACCGTTCAGAAGTTATAAGCAAAAATATAAATTCTTCATATCTCCGGACCAGTAGGTGGCGCTGCGCCGAAACGCAGCATGTAGCCTCAGGTCATGCTTGTGATGACATGTACCAAATTTGGTCTGAATCCGATAAAGCGTTGTGGAGATACGGCCTTACGTCTGTTTTTGCAAGCGCTACGTAAAATTTATTTGCGCGGTATTCGAGAACGGTAATTCGAATCAACTTGAATTCCATAACTTTTTGTCGTCATGGTCTGGAGCTTATCTGGTTCAATTTTCGTGAAATTCGGAGCAACGGCCTAGGAGGAGTTCGAAAAAGTAGGTTTTTTGGAAAATTCAAAATGGCGGGAAAACTATTATGACGGAAAATGACGTCATAGGGTGCAATCGAATCGTCGTGAGCTCAGGAATCAGAGGAAAAAAGAATTTTGATTCTAGCCCTTACGGTTCAAAAGTTATCAGCATAGACATGAGTGAAACTTTGGACTGTTGGTGGCGCTAGAGGGAATGAGTTGGAGACACCAAAATTGGTGTATTTAATGTTGGGACTGTCCTCTATCAGAATGTCAAATAAAATCAACTTTCCCGCAAGCGGTTCATAGGGCTGCCATAGACTTCAATGGCGGAAGAAGAAGAAGAATAATAATAATAAGAACGCCAACAAAAACAATAGGTGCCTCCGCACTTTCAGTGCTTGGCCCCTAAATATAGCTGCAAGCAGCAATCACCGGGGCCAAGCGCAAGCAAGACGACAAGACATGCCAAAGTGGCTGGGAGTGTGAGACCCACTGCAGCAAGGAGCAATTAAAGACATTTGAAGATGAATTTTGGCAAAATGGTTGAAAAATCACATACAATAACTAAAAATATGATTATCACTTTCGACCAATAGGTGGCGCAGTTACGAAACTGATGTGATGTGGTCAGAGTGAAGTGACAATGACACATACAAAGTTTGGTGTCAATATGTCAAGGCATTGCAGATATAAAGCCTGAATAGTCATTTTGGCATCATGCCTCAACTTTGCCACTGCGGTATACGAAAACGGTTTTGTCTATCGACACGAAATCCATAACTTTTACTCGGCACAGTCTGGAGATGACACGATCCGATTTTGGTGAAAATCGGACGTTCGGTCTAGGAGGAGTTCGAAAAAGTAGGTTTTAAAAGAAAATAAAGATGGCGGACAGGAAC
This sequence comes from Phoxinus dragarum, assembly GCA_033366665.1. Classification (NCBI taxonomy): domain Eukaryota; kingdom Metazoa; phylum Chordata; class Actinopteri; order Cypriniformes; family Leuciscidae; genus Phoxinus; species Phoxinus dragarum. The sequence goes on along the minus strand of JARPMJ010001220.1, from coordinate 38,278 downwards.
TTTGATTGACTATGGCAAAATTGGTATCTATGTTTTCAGCATAACCCAAGGAATCTATTGAGATCAGTGTCATTACTATAGGCAAATTTATTCAAAAGTTATTAGCATTTTTGGAAATTTCATTATAACTTTTGACCAAAAGGTGGCGCTGTCTCATAAATTTTTGAGTACTTTTAGGGCGTTGTACTGATGACCCATACTGAGTTTCGTAACGATACGTTCATGCGTTCATAAAATACAGCATTTTAGCACATAATTCAAAATGGCCGACAGCCAAAATGGCCGATATGGGAAAATTGGATATCAGTCGACTCAGCACGATGCCCTGAATCTAACGAGACCACTTTTGTGATTTTTGGACAAACCGTTCAGAAGTTATAAGCAAAAATATAAATTCTTCATATCTCGGACCAGTAGGTGGCGCTGCGCCGAAACGCAGCATGTAGCCTCAGGTCATGCTTGTGATGACATGTACCAAATTTGGTCTGAATCCGATAAAGCGTTGTGGAGATACGGCCTTACGTCTGTTTTTGCAAGCGCTACGTAAAATTTATTTGCGCGGTATTCGAGAACGGTAATTCGAATCAACTTGAATTCCATAACTTTTTGTCGTCATGGTCTGGAGTTGATCTGGTTCAATTTTCGTGAAATTCGGAGCAACGGCCTAGGAGGAGTTCGAAAAAGTAGGTTTTTTGGAAAATTCAAAATGGCGGGAAAACTATTATGACGGAAAATGACGTCATAGAGTGCAATCGAATCGGCATGAGCTCAGGAATCAGAGGAAAAAAGAATTTTGTTGATAGGCCTTACGGTTCAAAAGTTATTAGCATACAATTTCTGAAACTTTGGACAGGTGGTGGCGCTAGAGGGAATGAGTTAGAAACACCAAAATTGGTGTATTTGATGTTGGGAATGTCCTCTATCAGAATGTCAAACCAAAACAACTTTCCCGCATACGCTTCTATGGGCTGCCATAGACGCCCAGTCGGAAGAAAAAAAAGAAGAAGAAATATAGCTGCAAGCAGCAATCACCGGGGCCAAGCGCAAGCAAGACGACAAGACATGCCAAAGTGGCTGGAAGTGAGAGACCAACTGCAGCAAGGAGCAATTGAAGACATTTAAAGATGAATTTTGGCAAAATGGTTGAAAAATCACATACATTAACTAAAAATATGATTATCACTTTCGACCAATAGGTGGCGCAGTTACGAAACTGATGTGATGTGGTCAGAGTGAAGTGACAATGACACTTACAAAGTTTGGTGTCAATATGTCAAGGCATTGCAGATATAAAGCCTGAATAGTCATTTTGGCATCATGCCTCAACTTTGCCACTGCGGTATACGAAAACGGTTTCGTCTATCGACACGAAATCCATAACTTTTACTCGGCACGGTCTGGAGATGACACGATCCGATTTTGGTGAAAATCGGACCTTCGGTCTAGGAGGTTCGAAAAAGTAGGTTTTAAAAGAAAATAAAGATGGCGGACAGGAAGTTTGGCTGACTATGGCAAAATTGGTATCTATGTTTTCAGCATAACCCAAGGAATCTATTGAGATCAGTGTCATTACTTTAGGCAAATTTATTCAAAAGTTATTAGCATTTTTGGAAATTTCATTATAACTTTTGACCAAAAGGTGGCGCTGTCTCATAAATTTTTGAGTACCTTTAGGGCGTTGTACTGATGACCCATACTGAGTTTCGTAACGATACGTTCATGCGTTCATAAAATACAGCATTTTAGCACATAATTCAAAATGGCCGACAGCCAAAATGGCCGATATGGGAAAATTGGATATCAGTCGACTCAGCACGACGCCCTGAATCTAACGAGACCACTTTTGTGATTTTTGGACAAACCGTTCAGAAGTTATAAGCAAAAACATAAATTCTTCATATCTCCGGACCAGTAGGTGGCGCTGCGCCGAAACGCAGCATGTAGCCTCAGGTCATGCTTGTGATGACATGTACCAAATTTGGTCTGAATCCATTAAAGCGTTGTGGAGATACGGCCTTACGTCTGTTTTCGCAAGCGCTACGTAAAATTTATTTGCGCGGTATTCGAGAACGGTAAATTCGAATCAACTTGAATTCCATAACTTTTGGTCGTCAAGGTCTGGAGATGATCTGGTTTATTTTTCGTGAAATTCGGAGCAACGGCCTAGGAGGAGTTCGAAAAAGTAGGTTTTTCGGAAAATTCAAAATGGCGGGAGAACTATTATGACGGAAAATGACGTCATAGGGTGCAGTCGAATCGTCATGAGCTCAGGAATCAGAGGAAAAAAGAATTTTGTTTCTAGCCCTTGTGGTTCAAAAGTTATTAGCATAAACATGAGTGAAACTTTGGACAGCTGGTGGCGCTAGAGGGAATGAGTTGGAGACTCCAAATTTGCTATGGTGATAGTTCAGGCTGTCCTCTATCACTGTGCCAATTTGTATAAGTTTCCCGCAAACGGTTCTATAGGCTGCCATAGACGCCCAGTCGGAAAAAGAAAAAGAAAAAGAAAAAGAAAAAGAAGAAGAATAAGAACGGGAACAGATACAATAGGTGCCCGCACCTTCAGTGCTTGGCCCCTAAATATAGCTGCAAGCAGCCATTACGGGGCCAAGCGCAAAAGCAGATGACGAGATATGCCTACATGGCTGAAAGTGTGAGACAAACTGCAGAAAGGAGCAATTAAAGACATTTAAAGATGAATTTTTGCAAAATGGTTGAAAAATCACATACATTAACTAAAAATATGATTATCACTTTCGACCAATAGGTGGCGCAGTTACGAAACTGATGTGATGTGGTCAGAGTGAAGTGACAATGACACATACAAAGTTTGGTGTCAATATGTCAAGGCATTGCAGATATAAATCCTGAATAGTCATTTTTGGCATCATGCCTCAACTTTGCCACTGCGGTATACGAAAACGGTTTCGTCTATCGACACGAAATCCATAACTTTTACTCGGCACGGTCTGGAGATGACACGATCCGATTTTGGTGAAAATCGGACGTTCGGTCTAGGAGGAGTTTGAAAAAGTAGGTTTTAAAAAAAATAAAGATGGTGGACAGGAAGTTTGGCTGACTATGGCAAAATTGGTATCTATGTTTTCAGCATAACCCAAGGAATCTATTGAGACCAGTGTCATTACTATAGGCAAATTTATTCAAAAGTTATTAGCATTTTTGGAAATTTCATTATAACTTTTGACCAAAAGGTGGCGCTGTCTCATAAATTTTTGAGTACCTTTAGGGCCTTGTACTGATGACCCATACTGAGTTTCGTAACGATACGTTCATGCGTTCATAAAATACAGCATTTTAGCACATAATTCAAAATGGCCGACAGCCAAAATGGCCGATATGGGAAAATTGGATATCAGTCGACTCAGTATGACGCCCTGAATCTAACGAGACCACTTTTGTGATTTTTGGACAAACCGTTCAGAAGTTATAAGCAAAAACATAAATTCTTCATATCTCCGGACCAGTAGGTGGCGCTGTGCCGAAACGCAGCATGTAGCCTCAGGTCATGCTTGTGATGACATGTACCAAATTTGGTCTGAATCCGATAAAGCGTTGTGGAGATACGGCCTTACGTCTGTTTTTGCAAGCGCTACGTAAAATTTATTTGCGCGGTATTCGAGAACGGTAATTCGAATCAACTTGAATTCCATAACTTTTGGTCGTCAAGGTCTGGAGATGATCTGGTTCATTTTTCGTGAAATTCGGAGCAACGGCCTAGGAGGAGTTCGAAAAAGTAGGTTTTTCGGAAAATTCAAATGGCGGGAAAACTATTATGACGGAAAATGACGTCATAGGGTGCAATCGAATCGCCATGAAATCAGGAATCAGAGGAAAAAAGAATTTTGCTTCTAGCCCTTATGGTTCAAAAGTTATTAGCATAAACATGAGTGAAACTTTGGACAGCTGGTGGCGCTAGAGGGAATGAGTTGGAGACTCCAAATTTGCTATGGTGATAGTTCAGGCTGTCCTCTATCACTGTGCCAATTTTCATAAGTTTCCCGCAAACGGTTCTATAGGCTGCCATAGACGCCCAGTCGGAAAAAGAAAAAGAAAAAGAAGAAGAATAAGAACGGGAACAGATACAATAGGTGCCCGCACCTTCAGTGCTTGGCCCCTAACAAGCAGCAATCACCGGGGCCAAGCGCAAGCAAGACGACAAGACATGCCAAAGTGGCTGGGAGTGTGAGACACACTGCAGCAAGGAGCAATTAAAGACATTTGAAGATGAATTTTGGCAAAATGGTTGAAAAATCACATACAATAACTAAAAATATGATTATCACTTTCGACCAATAGGTGGCGCAGTTACGAAACTGATGTGATGTGGTCAGAGTGAAGTGACAATGACACATACAAAGTTTGGTGTCAATATGTCAAGGCATTGCAGATATAAAGCCTGAATAGTCATTTTGGCATCATGCCTCAACTTTGCCACTGCGGTATACGAAAACGGTTTTGTCTATCGACACGAAATCCATAACTTTTACTCGGCACAGTCTGGAGATGACACGATCCGATTTTGGTGAAAATCGGACGTTCGGTCTAGGAGGAGTTCGAAAAAGTAGGTTTTAAAAGAAAATAAAGATGGCGGACAGGAACTTTGATTGACTATGGCAAAATTGGTATCTATGTTTTCAGCATAACCCAAGGAATCTATTGAGATCAGTGTCATTACTATAGGCAAATTTATTCAAAAGTTATTAGCATTTTTGGAAATTTCATTATAACTTTTGACCAAAAGGTGGCGCTGTCTCATAAATTTTTGAGTACTTTTAGGGCGTTGTACTGATGACCCATACTGAGTTTCGTAACGATACGTTCATGCGTTCATAAAATACAGCATTTTAGCACATAATTCAAAATGGCCGACAGCCAAAATGGCCGATATGGGAAAATTGGATATCAGTCAACTCAGCATGACGCCCTGAATCTATCGAGATCACTTTTGTGATTTTTGGACAAACCGTTCAGAAGTTATAAGCAAAAACATAAATTCTTTATATCTCCGGACCAGTAGGTGGCGCTGCGCCGAAACGCAGCATGTAGCCTCAGGTCATGCTTGTGATGACATGTACCAAATTTGGTCTGAATCCGATAAAGCGTTGTGGAGATACGGCCTTACGTCTGTTTTCGCAAGCGCTACGTAAAATTTATTTGCGCGGTGTTCGAGAACGGTAATTCGAATCAACTTGAATTCCATAACTTTTTGTCGGCACTGCCTGAGGATGATCTGGTGCAATTTTGGTGAGAATCGGACAAACCGTCTAGGACGAGTTCGAAAAAGTAGGTTTTTCGGAAAATTCAAAATGGCGGGAAAACTATTATGACGGAAAATGACGTCATAGGGTGCAGTCGAATCGTCATGAGCTCAGGAATCAGAGGAAAAAAGAATTTTGTTTCTAGCCCTTGTGGTTCAAAAGTTATTAGCATAAACATGAGTGAAACTTTGGACAGCTGGTGGCGCTAGAGGGAATGAGTTGGAGACTCCAAATTTGCTATGGTGATAGTTCAGGCTGTCCTCTATCACTGTGCCAATTTGTATAAGTTTCCCGCAAACGGTTCTATAGGCTGCCATAGACGCCCAGTCGGAAGAAAAAAAAGAAAAAGAAGAAGAATAAGAACGGGAACAGATACAATAGGTGCCCGCACCTTCAGTGCTTGGCCCCTAATAAGAACGGGAACAGATACAATAGGTGCCCGCACCTTCAGTGCTTGGCCCCTAAATATAGCTGCAAGCAGCAATCACCGGGGCCAAGCGCAAAAGCAGACGACGAGATATGCCTACATGGCTGAAAGTGTGAGACAAACTGCAGCAAGGTGCAATTAAAGACATTTGAAGATGAATTTTGGCAAAATGGTTGAAAAATCACATACAATAACTAAAAATATGATTATCACTTTCGACCAATAGGTGGCGCAGTTACGAAACTGATGTGATGTGGTCAGAGTGAAGTGACAATGACACTTACAAAGTTTGGTGTCAATATGTCAAGGCATTGCAGATATAAAGCCTGAATAGTCATTTTGGCATCATGCCTCAACTTTGCCACTGCGGTATACGAAAACGGTTTCGTCTATCGACACGAAATCCATAACTTTTACTCGGCACGGTCTGGAGATGACACGATCCGATTTTGGTGAAAATCGGACATTCGGTCTAGGAGGAGTTCGAAAAAGTAGGTTTTAAAAGAAAATAAAGATGGCGGACAGGAAGTTTGGCTGACTATGGCAAAATTGGTATCTATGTTTTCAGCATAACCCAAGGAATCTATTGAGATCAGTGTCATTACTATAGGCAAATTTATTCAAAAGTTATTAGCATTTTTGGAAATTTCATTATAACTTTTGACCAAAAGGTGGCGCTGTCTCATAATATTATGAGTACCTTTAGGGCTTTGTACTGATGACCCATACTGAGTTTCGTAACGATACATTCATGCGTTCATAAAATACAGCATTTTAGCACATAATTCAAAATGGCCGACAGCCAAAATGGCCGATATGGGAAAATTGGATATCAGTCAACTCAGCACGACGCCCTGAATCTAACGAGACCACTTTTAAGATTTTTGGACAAACCGTTCAGAAGTTATAAGCAAAAACATAAATTCTTCATATCTCCGGATCAGTAGGTGGCGCTGCGCCGAAACGCAGCATGTAGCCTCAGGTCATGCTTGTGATGACATGTACCAAATTTGGTCTGAATCCGATAAAGCGTTGTGGAGATACGGCCTTACGTCTGTTTTCGCAAGCGCTACGTAAAATTTATTTGCGCGGTATTCGAGAACGGTAATTTGAATCAACTTGATTTCCATAACTTTTTGTCGTCATGGTCTGGAGATGATCTGGTTCATTTTTCGTGAAATTCGGAGCAACGGTCTAGGAGGAGTTCGAAAAAGTAGGTTTTTCGGAAAATTAAAAATGGCGGGAAAACTATTATGACGGAAAATGACGTCATAGGGTGCAGTCGAATCGTCATGAGCTCAGGAATCAGAGGAAAAAAGAATTTTGTTTCTAGCCCTTGTGGTTCAAAAGTTATTAGCATAAACATGAGTGCAACTTTGGACAGCTGGTGGCGCTAGAGGGAATGAGTTGGAGACTCCAAATTTGCTATGGTGATAGTTCAGGCTGTCCTCTATCACTGTGCCAATTTTCATAAGTTTCCCGCAAACGGTTCTATAGGCTGCCATAGACGCCCAGTCGGAAAAAGAAAAAGAAAAAGAAAAGAAAAAGAAATATAGCTGCAAGCAGCAATCACCGGGGCCAAGCGCAAGCAAGACGACAAGACATGCCAAAGTGGCTGGGAGTGTGAGACCCACTGCAGCAAGGAGCAATTGAAGACATTTAAAGATGAATTTTGGCACAATGGTTGATACATTAAATAAAAATATGATTATCACTTTCGACCAATAGGTGGCGCAGTTACGAAACTGATGTGATGTGGTCAGAGTGAAGTGACAATGACACATACAAAGTTTGGTGTCAATATGTCAAGGCATTGCAGATATAAAGCCTGAATAGTCATTTTGGCATCATGCCTCAACTTTGCCACTGCGGTATACGAAAACGGTTTCGTCTATCGACACGAAATCCATAACTTTTACTCGGCACGGTCTGGAGATGACACGATCCGATTTTGGTGAAAATCGGACATTCGGTCTAGGAGGAGTTCGAAAAAGTAGGTTTTAAAAGAAAATAAAGATGGCGGACAGGAAGTTTGGCTGACTATGGCAAAATTGGTATCTATGTTTTCAGCATAACCCAAGAATCTATTGAGATCAGTGTCGTTACTATAGGCAAATTTATTCAAAAGTTATTAGCATTTTTGGAAATTTCATTATAACTTTTGACCAAAAGGTGGCGCTGTCTCATACATTTTTGAGTACCTTTAGGGCGTTGTACTGATGACCCATACTGAGTTTCGTAACGATACGTTCATGCGTTCATAAAATACAGCATTTTAGCACATAATTCAAAATGGCCGACAGCCAAAATGGCCGATATGGGAAAATTGGATATCAGTCAACTCAGCACGACGCCCTGAATCTAACGAGACCACTTTTGTGATTTTTGGACAAACCGTTCAGAAGTTATAAGCAAAAACATAAATTATTCATATCTCCGGACCAGTAGGTGGCGCTGCGCCGAAACGCAGCATGTAGCCTCAAGTCATGCTTGTGATGACATGTACCAAATTTGGTCTGAATCCGATTTAGCGTTGTGGAGATACGGCCTTACGTCTGTTTTCGCAAGCGCTACGTAAAATTTATTTGCGCGGTATTCGAGAACGGTAATTCGAATCAACTTGAATTCCATAACTTTTGGTCGTCAAGGTCTGGAGATGATCTGGTTCATTTTTCGTGAAATTCGGAGCAACGGCCTAGGAGGAGTTCGAAAAAGTAGGTTTTTCGTAAAATTCAAATGGCGGGGAAAACTATTATGACGGAAAATGACGTCATAGGGTGCAGTCGAATCGTCATGAGCTCAGGAATCAGAGGAAAAAAGAATTTTGTTTCTAGCCCTTGTGGTTCAAAAGTCATTAGCATAAACATGAGTGAAACTTTGGACAGCTGGTGGCGCTAGAGGGAATGAGTTAGAGACTCCAAATTCGCTATGGTGATAGTTCAGGCTGTCCTCTATAACTGTGCCAATTTTCATAAGTTTCCCGAAAACGGTTCTATAGGCTGCCATAGACGCCCAGTCGGAAAAAGAAAAAGAAAAAGAAAAAGAAGCAGAATAAGAACCAGAACAGATACAATAGGTGCCCGCACCTTCAGTGCTTGGCCCCTAAAAAGAAGCAGAATAAGAACCAGAACAGATACAATAGGTGCCCGCACCTTCAGTGCTTGGCCCCTAATAATGTATTTAGGCTACTGGTTTTCATAAATACCATAGAAACGTCACAATATGTGACGTTTCTCACATAGAAACCATAAAGTTACAATAGAAACCATAAAGTTACATTTTATCTGTGGTTATCATGATCTAAATGCATGATGCTGGATGACCAATGGTTAATTTTAATAAAACTAAAGAATATTACATTTTACCAAATCAAAATAATGTTGTTACTTTTTTTTAACAGATTTTACTGTTTTTGTTAATGAACATAAATTGTATAAAGTAAATCTGCATCCTAACTCAAGCTAATACTGAAATAAAGATATTTATTTTGTAAGGAAAAATGTCAAATATTTGAATGTTCTACCTCGGATTTGTGAAATGTTCACCTGTTTGGCAAGTGTTTGTCATGATATGTTCTGACAATAAAGAGTAGTTTAAAAACACAACGCTCTGGTTTCTACAGCTTTCACTTAGGAGTACAAATCTGTCTTTAAACTTGAAATAAATAAAGATTTGACATTTATCGATAATTATCGATATCGACTGATATAAAAAAAAATATCGTGATATTTTTTTTTTGGCCATATCGCCCAGCCCTATGGCTGGGGGCGTTAATAATTGATGCATAGGCACTGACGTTAGCCAATCATAACAGTGGGCGTTAACACTGAACTCTTAAAGGGGAAACACCCCCAAAACAGACTGTGTGAATCAGAGGATGAGAAACAGGGTGGGAAAAGGTCATAAATCACTACATTTTAAAAGTTTTTTGTAAAAAAAAAACCTATAGTAATACTATAATTGCACCTAAGGGAACATAATAATAATTAAATAAAAACCATGTCATGACCCCTTTAATGATGTTCTTCTTCACTGTCCATTGTACCCAATTCAGAAGGGTATGAAGTTTTTCAGTATAAGATCCAGTGGGGCATCTTGTGCAGATGCTGATGGTGTGGAGACAATTTGTATAACATTTCATAAAAATGTTGACTACATTTACAAATGTTGTGTGACTGTGAGTGCACCTATTCGCAGAATAAACAAGATTCTATTCGTTGCCATTTACACTTCATGCAAATAGTATCTACAACTCTGTAAACTCAGCATAAATACAATCTTCCTACAGGACAGGTTGTTTTAAAAATGGGACAAGAAGATAAGACTCTGTCCAAACGGATCAATGTTTCCATTTCCCCAGACAGTAGATCATGCTGAACTCTCAAGAACACTCAAATAAACGCACTTTGTTCTTGAGGGAGCATCCTTCCCCAGGAATCAGAAGAGATTTCACAGTTATCTTGATAAACAAACGGAAGAACCTTAAGCAAATCCTTCACAAGCTTCGAAAACATCAAAAAGCCGTCGGTGTCGCATACAATGGTTGGGTTATTGATAGCATAGCTGTCTCTGTTTATAAACCCCATTCAATAACAACATGCTAACAATGCTAACAGCAAAGGCACATCTGACATTACAAGGATACAGCATTTCTATTTAACGCCCCATGTTCCTAATGCTTCGGGAATGTAGGATATTTAAGCAGTGAGTTCGGCTGTAAAGTTGTGTATTGTGTTTGCACGGATGTTGTTTTGATGGAGAGCTTTTGCTTACCCGCTGCACGCATGATCTTCTGCTCGGAGGAGAGTCACTGAAGTCAGTGTCGAGCGCTCCCATTGGACGAGAGTGCGAGCACGCGCGGCTGAAAACAGCCAATGACGTGCCGTAATTTAGTTTTCAATGTGCGTTTTCTCTTTCAAATGTTAAAGATAAAAAAAAATATATTCTATTCTTAAACTTAATGCTTATTGTAATTAATTAAATTATTATTCAATAATTCCATGAATTATGTACATTTTAGACGTTTATCGTTAAAACCAATTTGAATTCATATTGTTGCTATTATAACATCTTTAATTAAAAGACAGGCAGTAACAAATTTTAATATGCACATGCTTGTCCCAGACTAAATTTACATTCAGAATAATATCTTTTATCGGGATGCTGCTGTCTTTTATCTGTTATTCAACTAAATGTAAAAAAAAAAAAAAATTAAATTGTTGATTTAGTATCTGACATTAATGACACTTCATTCTTTATGGTAAACTTTTATCGAAATATGTTACATTTTAAATACTCATTTTATGTTACATTTTAAATAAAAAAGATGTTGCAATCACTGATCTATATAATGACATTATACAGATCAATGGTTGCAATACACAATATATATATATGATAAACTGTGAATAGTATTTCAGAATAAAAAATCACCCTGGCAAAGCAGCAACACTGTTAAAGACTAAAGACAATGCCATACTGCAAACAGCAATGTATCGCACTACGCCAGTTAAATGGTTTGTGCAAAAGTGGGTTTATTTTCAAATGGAAAAATAGAAAAAAAAAGATTATAAAAAAAAATTAACATTAATATCTGTTAATAAACCACATCCTGAACCTAGAATGTCACGAAGCACAGCAATGTATTGCTAAATGGTTTTATTTTCAAATAAAAAAGTATTCATAGAAAAAAAACATGACAACAATTAGCAGATGGCAAATTTGATTTCACTGTTTTCATCAATGAATTTAGCTAAAAGTCAAATATAATAAGCTTAGTGTCATTGAACTGCAAGTATACTATAAATAATAATTAAACTTTAAACTTTTTTGAGTCTATAAAACTAAACAACATTAATATCTGTGAATAAACCACATCCTGAACTTAGAATGTCATGAAGCACAGCAACTTTTCAAACAAACATAATAGGATTATAACAGGTCACGATAACACACATCTAAACAACCGGAGAAGCTAAAAGTGAACCAAGCTCTAGAACCCAACCAGTCCAGCAGAACCCGACGCAGACCGATCCGAGCACACGGAGCCGTTGGCCCGAGAGGACCGTGAGCCTTTGGACTGAAGACTGACTGAACTTGCGGAGCGAGAGCCTCCGCTGGCCCTGTGACGGCTCGAGGGGTCCGAGGACATTCGGCTCTGCTCCGGGGCCTCAGGCTCCTGTAACGCTCGGGAGGAACGACACAAGCCGACTGGACTTAGAGACACGTCCGGTTGAGAATGAGGCTGGGGAATGTCTTCAGCGATAGCAGGAGGTTCTGAGTGAGTCTTTGATTCAGGTCGAGGGACGTCTGCCATCTGTGCGGAGATTAGAGAAATAATAATAATAATAATGATGATATAAATAAAACAATAAATGCAATATCATTCAAAAGTTGGGGGTGAGATTAATGATTTTTTTTATTACTCTCCTTATTTGTTTGGACTTCCCAATCAGAATAAAAAAAATTATGTTTTTGAAAGAAGTCTCTTCTGCTCACCAAGGCTGCAATTATATGATCAAAAATACAGTAAAAACTGTGAAATATTAAACTGTATTGTATTCCTGTGATCAAATCTGAATGTTCAGCATCATTACTCTAATCTTCAGTGTCACATGATCCTTCAGAAATCAGTATAATATGATGATTTGATGCTCAAGAAACATTTCTGATTATTATTAATGTTGAAAACAATAGTATAACTTAATATTTCTATGGAAACCGTAATTCATGCCTGAAATGTTTCCATATTTAGTTGGAAACACTTTTTCATGATCCTTTAATGAATAGAAAGTTCAAAAGAACAGCATTTATTTGAAATGGAAAACTTCTATAACATTTGTAATGTCTTTATACTGTCACTTATAAAATTAATGCACCCTTGCTGAATTAATTTCTTTAAAGTGGACCTATTATGCCCCTTTTTTACCAGATGTAATATAAGTCTCAGGTGTCCTCAGAATGTGTCTGAAGTTTCAGCTCAAAATACCCCACAGATCATTAATCACACCATTATTGCAACATGCTGTTTTTGTGCATGTATCTTTAAATGTAAATGAGTTGCTTGATCCCCGCCCACTTTTGAGAAGAGGGCGGAGCCTGTACAGCTCCTGCCTCAGATACTCTGACAAAGCCTTATCAGTCTAAACTTCTGATATATGGTTTTCAGAGCGCCTACACCCGAAGCTCGCGCACAGAAAGCGTAATATACAGTACCTACTGCTGTTTATATGAATCAAACAACAAAAGAAAAACATAATCACTCACTGCTCTTGACTGAATAACTTTAGCAGCTTTAATAAGAATACATTTCTTAATGTTAAATGCTGTGGAGAGGAGATAAACATGGCCGACTGTGTACAGCCAACTCAGGGGAGGAGCTATGCTAATAGGGTGGATTCCGTGCCATTCGTGGGCGGGGCCTGTGCATTTGTAATTTCACATTGGATCACACTCCTGATTGGCTCATTTTGAGACACTGTTTCAGATTTATGGGGAAAATATCAAATGGAGGCGAACGGGATTTTTACTACAACACACTGCGGACACATACCGGTAAATCTTACTGACCCCAAACTTTTGAATGGTAGTAAATAAATATTAATTTTCTATTAAATAATTTCTTATATCTGCTCACGGCTGAAGTCTCCCTCCTCTCCTCGTTTCTCTGGTTCTCTCGGCTGGTGTGTGTCCGCTCTGTTGAGGAGAGCTGAGGATGCCCAAGAAGCCCGAAGTCTGATTGGTCAATTCCAGCCATTGATGCAAACCGGCCAAGCCTAAGAGGAAGAAATTCCCAATTAATCCCAACTTAATCTTCAAATATTAAAAATAATAAAAAATATGGAGTCAAGACTTCTGAAAAAAAAAGGCACACAATTCATACAGTGGATGTAAAATATGAGATGTATTAGACATCTGGTCAGATCAGACAGACCCAGCATCTTTCAGAAGGTCCAGGAAGGCGTGGAATTTGTGGAAGGAGGATTCGATGCTTTCCAGCACATGTTCATCCTCTAGAACAGAGGCGTTGAGATGGGCTTCAGACAGGGATTGATTCAGACTGCGCAAACGCTCATTCTCCAGTTCCAGCTACAGGAAGAGACATGATTAACAGGATTTCTGAAATGTTACTATTGATTTTGCCCTCAGAATAACTGGGAATGCTTGTACCTCCACCAGGCGAGAGTTGTTCTTCAGTCTGGTGTTCCTCTCCTCTGCCAGCCTCAGCCGACACTCTTCTAGCTCCACCTGTGGGTGAGCCGAGGAAGTGCACCGCATTATACTTCATGTGTATACTGGCACCAAAATATGTAACTGTATATTTAAGCCACACTTATGTCTTTACATTAGATAAAATAAATAAACCAAGTGCCACTGTACATATAGTACACTTTTGGGCATTTAGTTTTTTCCTTTTGTTATATTAAGACCACAATAAAACTGTTTGGAAAACTATCATTGCTACTTTTCATTAATTGGATTATTTTACCCTTGTCCCAGACTTTCTGTCTTCAAACTATGAGTTAATCATAAAAATAAGAACTATTACATGATTATTACATATTATTTATGACTAAATCTAAACAGAAGGACATGATCATCATAAGCCATTACTCACCACACCGAACAATTTAGCTTTGTTTTTATTTATCTTTCTTAAATGTGTGTATTTGTTTACCAACAGTGTGAGTAAATAGCTTGAGATGAAATATGGGAGAAGTATACACTGTTGGAAAATGTTACTGGAAAAATTAAATAAACCATCTGAAAAGAGTTTATTTTCTAAAGGCCCAATAGTGGCTCATACTGTACACTACCGGTCAAATTTTGGGGAATGTTTTTGAAAGAAGTCTCTTCTGCTCACCAAGGCTAAATTTGTTTGATCAAAAATACTGTAAAACAGTAATATTGTGAAATATTATTACAAGTTCAAATAACTGTTTTTTATGTGAATATATTTTAAAACATTTTTTATAGAAAACATTTTCTATTTCAAATAAACAAATTAACCCCTTATCAAGTGCCCCCCTTTTTTTTTTTAATAGACATGAAAATGCACATTTCGAACTTAAATGGTTGTAATTCTAGAATGCTTTGGAACATAGATGTAAGATTGGTCTTGTTTTTAAGAAGACATTTGGCAGATTTTTGTAGAAGTGAAATCAATTAACGAAGTTAAACAGAAAAAAAGTTATAGAACTTTGAGTTTATGAAAATGTACAATGTTAAAAAAAAAACATTATTTATATTTTATATAAAATATATATTTTCAAAACCTGGTGGACTCTAAAACTGCACAACATTCAAAGGCAAAAATCTGAACAAGTTGTGTTTAAAATTTTAGGTTGACATCTCAAGGTTGACAAAAAATAAGCTTTCAGTGAGATGTAGTTCAGGCGCAGTACCACACTTCTCCACTAGTGAACATTACTGCCCATATAAGGGCGCCTTCATATGTTTTGAGTGATCTGAACCATTCTTTTTTAAATTTTCATACAGTTTATGAAGTAGACATCCTATTCAGAAGTAGTATTGGAAGTTTGGGATATTTTGAAATGAATTCAACCTCTAAGAAACACAAAAGATCACGTATGTGCATTATAGCTCGCTGCCACATCACAAAAGCTGAATCTATAATTTTTTTCTTTATATTTAAAAACATTTTCAGACCTTTTTTTCTAAAATAATTGAATGGATGCTATCTTTTGAACTCTTGGCATGAAAACAAACTGAGGTTTCTACCATTATTTCATGATTTTTCATGTTCATCACTGTTTCAAAATAAAGGTCTGAACACGCCTGAG
The DNA here is from genome assembly GCA_033366665.1 of Phoxinus dragarum. Taxonomy (NCBI): domain Eukaryota; kingdom Metazoa; phylum Chordata; class Actinopteri; order Cypriniformes; family Leuciscidae; genus Phoxinus; species Phoxinus dragarum. Next base: position 22,769 of record JARPMJ010001220.1, on the reverse strand, counting down.
GAGTATGAACATATTCTTGTTGCAAATTGATAAATTACGGCTCCTCTGTCATGTATTTTACAAATCAAAAATATGAAAACTAGAGATTGTAAGCTTTCAAATGATATATAGTTTGTCAAGATTGGTTTAGGTTTAGTATAGGATATTACTGTTTTAAATATATAATCGCCGTGGTTAATATAATTGTATTATAAATATATAATACAATCCGATGCCAATATAAGGGGTTAAAAAGTTAAAAGTTAAAAACGTTATATTCATCAAAGAATGTGTCCCTCTTTCCAACATTTCATGTTTTCCATATTGATAAGCATTATTAATATATTAGCATCATTAATAACTGATAACAAATGAGCAAGAAATCGGTATATTAGAATAATTTCAAAAGGATCATGAGACTGGAGTAACGATGCTGAAAATTCAGCTTTGATCGCAGGAATACATTTCTTATAAATATATTCAGATAGAAAACAGTTTTTTAAAATTGCAATAATATATATATTTTTTACTGTGTTTTTCTTCATACAAATGCAGCCTTAGTGAGCAGACGACAATTTCAAAACTTTAACTTTCAAAAACTTCAAACTTTTGACTGGTAGTGTGTATCCATGTCACATCTCTGAATAGTCTCTCCTGACTAAAGTGATATTTAGTTTTCCTCGCCGTCTCACCAAGCCTCCTCCAGAAGACACACATCGATCGCACAGACTGTTACTGTGTTACCTGTAATCGGCTGTTCTCTGTCTGTAGTCTTCTGAACTGGACGCTTGTGATTTTCTCCTGAGGACTCGGTACATGTGCATCCTCCACCTCCTCGGACTCGGACTCCGTCTCCACTGTTACCCTCACAGACGTGGCGTTCTGATGAACAAAACCATCATGACGACCACATTAACAACAAAAAAACCCACAGAAGCACCAAATCAGCCATTAGTAAGTCCCTTTGGATAAAAGTGCCTGCTAAATGAATAAATGTCAATGCAAAAACATCATTTACATATAAAGCACTAAAACAGCCCTTACTTGAAAACTCTGGTCTGGCATCCCATCAGCCTGTGACGCACCTCTTTATAGATCGACAAAGAGAGACACGTTCATGTATCTTATTGACTTGTGTGGGAAAAGCAGATCTGAATTCTGTGAGGCAACTCTTCAGGGGTCTCATTTATAAAACTGTGCGTAGGATCCTTACTAAAAGTGTACATGCCCCTGAAAGCCAAAGAGTGCATACGCCAAAAACTATTCAGACTTATAAAACTGTGCGTACGCAAGAACCTGCACAAAATTCCCTTTATAAATCCCAGTCAGAGGAAGATTGTGCGCATATGAGTGTCTCCTCCCCGAAAGATTTGATCAATCTTTTCCACTGGCCAAATAGTATTTTTAATTGCTTTATTTTTAATGGAAACAGATTGGCCTAATTGTGCATTACTGATTGTTTGTGCGGAAATATTTTCTGCTATTATCATGCGCTAAGAAATCCTCGCTGTAGTTAAAACAATAAAACACAGCATGCCACAGAAAAAGTGTTTAAAAGCATCGCATCCAGCACGAATATTTCCATCTATTAGAATATAAAAAATGTTGTAACTTCTCGGTAATGATTTCATGTAATTTAAGTGCTTAATGAGAATGGCATATTTAATCTAGAGCCCTATTCGGACGGGACTAGTTTTCCAAACGAAGTTTGAGTTACAATTCTTATCAACCTTCATCTGTGATTTCATGTACGGGACTAACATCTCCGTGTTTATTACCGAGGTAGCAGTTGTCATGCTGCAAACTATATACAAGTACATTTCAGGAATATAACTTAAAAAACTGCCATTGAACACAATTTATGAAATTTGATCAAATGTATTTTGAAATTAAGTACTTTTAAAATGAAGCACTTTGAAATATAAAGTAAAACGTCCTAACGTATTTAGTGTTTTGTAGACATTTTATAAAAATTGTAGTATAAAAAAACTAAACATACATTTATCATCATGATTTTATAGAACTGGGTTCTTATAATAAACCCACTGGAATAAAAAGTTTTAACTTAGATCATTTACACGTTATGAATCTCTTCGCAGTGTACCGAACACATCTAACGTTACATCCATTATCGGTGCGCAAAAAGCAGAAACTTGAATACCGACGTGATAGCGAGAGATTGTACGGTAGTTCACGATGACCAAAACACACAAGAAAAAGCATTTCGAACATTTTCGGCAAACACAGACATTCGCATTCGGACAGGATTAGATTTCTCTGAGGACCGCCGAGTTTGACGAAAAACAGTAGGTAATTTGCTCTGGAATTTTTACAGAGGTCGTGTGAGAAAAAGACTCGGCAGATTCGGACCGGATTCAAATCTCAAAGTACGTCTGTGAAACAGAAATTTCTCTAACGTACCCCCGTGAAACTAGTCCCGTCCGAATAGGGCTTAAGTGTGTATGTCAGATGTAAAACAGTTTAAATCATTCTTTTATTTATTTCAACTGTTATTGTCAGTCCCTCAGCTCACCATCGGTGTCGCCAAACTGCTCCGTCTCCAAAATGTTTGTGCGCATGGGTCAGAGTTTGCGTGCAGGTGCGCAAATTTTCCTGTCATATTTGTTTTTATAAATCACAACTTATGCGTGGGATGTGGCGTACGCCTCTTTCAGGGCCTGTTTTGTGTGACGCAATGGTTATAAATGAGGCCCCAGTTGCTGTCCAACCTGTCTGAAACCTATCCTAAGACTGATATCACTAACATCACATGCTCACCTCTGCAAGCCCGCCCGTGCAGCAGTGCGCCATGGGACGTACCCCACTGACCCAGGCCGAGGAGGCCTCCACAATGAGTTTACTGAGGACCGGCGAGATCCTGCGGAGAATGATGGGGAACAGTCCTGTCAAACAGACTAAACATCTCACTGCTAGAAAAAACTAGACAAAATAACTCCAATACCGATTCGATATGTAGCTTTCCCTGCGTTCCTCCTCCTCAACTGCCGAGACTGATCAAGAGTGTCTTTAGGAGAAGAAGGTTTAAGCCAAAGATACTGGAACACACAACACACTGACAATGAGGACGGCACATGTGATCAACTGACTGTTAAAGATATTCATTACATTTTAATCAAGAAACAACAGATTCATGTAATAATCGAAAACATTTGCAAAAGTTTTCAGACCTGTGAATCATGGCTTTTGGCGTTTATGAGAACTTTTTTGAGCACAGCTTTCACCACATTATTATCTAAAAGAAAAGGAAAGAGTTGACAAAGTAATGTGAACATGATTTGGAGTTTGAACACGTTGTCTCAAGAGTGCAAGTGCTGGCCAAACATCATCTTGAGGAACTGGTCTCATTTTATACATTAGAATGTTAAAGTCAACATTAAATCCATGGGATTGTTAATGGCCAGTCAGGAACTCATTCAAATTCAGCGCAGAATTCTCTGTTATAAACCATATCAGATCAAATAGAGCTGATGTGGAAACCAGGAGAAACATTGTGCCATGAACGAACAAGTTATATAAGGCTTTACAATCCACAAACCACCAACATTCATCATGGATGTAATGTAGTAAAGCTAACTGTAACCATGGTATTGTGGCAGAAATGGTTTTTACATAAATTTCTGGATTCGTACAACCTTTTGAGAGTGAAATACAAGCACTCAAGGGCTTTCAAGTGCTTTTCCATAAAGCCCTGCACAGGCCTCAAATCTAGACCCTAGCCGATCGACAGATTCTCCGAATTCTCGGACCGAGTCGGACTGGAGCCAGTGTTTTGTTTTTTATATCCTCCCCATTACACAGCCTATACTACTGTTACAGCCATTAAAATGGTTCAGTATTGTTTTTAATGGCAAAGTATGTATATTTCTTTTCATTTCTTTATTAAGTTAATTTAGAAAGAATTTCAGAGCATTTTTTGTTTGTTAAATTAAAGTGTTTTCAGGTGACGACCAAGATGCCAGTGGCAGACAGTGAGTTGACCACATGTTTGTTGATCAATTCAGCCTCTTTAGCCACGGGTATTATTTTCTTTTGTCTAAATATGTTTGTTTGTTTTTTACTCTCAAAAAAAAAGCATACAGGCTTGCATTATATGTATCACCAAGGATCACGGTTTCAGCTAAAACTTCTTTACTGTTCTACTGAAGAAGAAAAAGACACCATCTTGGATGGCCTGAGGGTGAGTAAATTAACATTAAAAAATTATCCCTTTACGCAGTGCGACTGTTTTCAACATTGATAATAATCTAAAGGATCATGTGACACCGAAGACTGGAGTAATGATGCTGAAAATTCAGCTTAGCCTTCATAGGAAAAAATTACATTTATAAATATATTAAAATAGAAAGCAGTTAGATCAAATTGTAATAATATTTCACAATATTACTGTATTTTTAATTAAATAAATGGTGAGCAGAAGAGACTTCTTTCAAAAACATAAAAACCCTTCCTGACCCCAACCCCATAGTTCTGAATGAGTTACCAATCAGCGGGTTTCTCCTGATGTCCAGCACACACAGAGTGGAATTGGACTGAAGCATCTTCTCTAGATCTTGCGCTCCTTCGTTCGAGATCCCACAGCGCTGCAGGTCCACCGCTAGAGGAACAGAAGATGGAAATGTGGGTCTATGTGTGCTAGTCAAATATACTGTATATGCCTGTGTTAGAGTTGTCACAAAGTACCGACTCCGGTACCAAGTCGGTACTGAAATTTAAAAAATGTGAAATAAAAAAATGTGAACGCGGTTGAATGGATTCTTAAACTCCTCTGATTCACGCGCTCAATATATATGTGTCTCTGATTGGCCATTGTGTTCATGCGCTCAAAATATATATCTCTGATTGGCCATTGCATTCATGCGCTCAACATACATGTCTCTGATTGGCCATTGCATTCACGCGCTCAACATATGTGTCTCTGATTGGCCATTGCATTCACGCGCTCAACATATGTGTCTCTGATTGGCCATTGCATTCAAGCGCTCAACATATGTGTCTCTGATTGGCCATTGCATTCACGCGCTCAACATATGTGTCTCTGATTGGCCATTGCATTCACGCGCTTAACATATGTGTCTCTGATTGGCCATTGCGTTCACATGCTCAACATATGTGTCTCTGATTGGCCATTGCGGTTCACATGGTCAACATATGTGTCTCTGATTGGCCATTGCGTTCACATGCTCAACATATGTGTCTCTGATTGGCCATTGCGTTCACATGCTCAACATATGTGTCTCTGATTGGCCATTGCATTCACGCGCTCAACGTATATGTCTCTATATGTCTTGAGCGCGGCAGCACAATGGCCAATCAGAGACATATATGTTGAGCATGTGAACGCAATGGCCAATCAGAGACATGTTGAGTGCGTGAATGCAATGGCCAATCAGAGGTGTTTGAGAATCTGTTCAACAGTGCTCAAAATGCTAGAGGGAAATGCTGGTATCGTCACTTTTTTAAAGTTTCAGTACGACTTGGTTACCAAAGTTGGTACTTCTGACAACTCTACACACGCCTGTGTGTTGAAGAGTGACCTCTCGAACCTTTGACCCACAGGTCCTCTGTAAGCTCACGGGCGAGTGCCATTACTCCTCTGTCTCCGATCAGGATGTTGTCGTTGAGAGTAACTCTGCGCAGTCCTTTCATGGCTTCAAACTCAGCCCTCCTGTAGCGCAGCGTCTCCACCCACACCGCACTGTGCCGCCTCACTGCCTGGTGCTAAACGACAGGTGAAACTCACGAATCTGCATCCAGAGGAATTAATTATTCTAATAAAAGTGGACTTGTACCTTTATGATGTTCGCCATATGCTCCGCTCCCTGCCAGGTAACATTACAGGAAGTGAAATCCACGGGTCTTAATCGATGATGAATATTTCACACTCTGACAAATGACTGATCAAAGGACAATATAACAACAAAAATATTTTCTGCATTAATAACAATTCAATACATATAAACACAATGTTTGCATGTGAACAAAACTTCTCGCATATGAGTGAGCAGTGCTGGGTAGCAGTAACTGATTACATGTCATCTGGATTATGTAATCAGATATCACAAATGAAGCACTTGCAATTAGATTATATTACATTTTAAAATACTTGTAATCAGACTATAGTTACTTTTGTATTGATTGCATGATTACATATTCACACAATGGCACAATCACACAATTCATAATTTATTGATTCTCCCTAATTCTTCTTTTTCATGTTTTAAAATAAAAAATAAAAAGCATATTGCCTTATGTACATTCAGAAAGTCTTCTAGTTTTGTGAGATTGCACACACAGACCAGCCACTAGTCAGGGTCCTATAATTACAATCGAGAGGCCACAGACCGCTGGCTTTACACAAATCATTTCACTTTTAATATTTTCTCAACACTGCATATTAAATCATCTCCTGATTAATTATTATTTGAATTATCACTCACCAAGTCATTTAACCCTGTATTACTGTCTTTGGAAGGTTTTTCTCTTTCAAACACATTTGTATTATTTTGATTTTAAATGTGTATGATTTAAGCTTTTCATTAAACTCACAATCTGGGAAACCCTGATGTAATGTAAGATGTAATGCTCTTTGTATTTTTATATCAACATAGTACAATACTATACTATTCAAAGCAATGTGATGATAAAAATTATTGTTGGTAACGTGATTTTTTTATGTAATTTGTAATCAGTAACGGACCCATTTTTTTTAAGTAAGCTTACCCAGCACTGTGAGTGACATAAATCTTTTTTCCACAAAACAGTAAAATGTCTGATTGGCCGAATGAAAACTTCAACTCACCTTCCAAACCTTGATCTGCGATCGGACAGTGTGCTAAAGAGAGATGCTCCAATGACGCACTCTTCACTAAACCCTAAACGGAAATTGACAAAGTTATTTGAACATGCTTTCAAACAACCTTCAATTAAAGCTGCAATCCGTAACTTTTTTGTGTTCAAAATGTATAAAAATGACATAATGAGCGAGTACACCAGGAATCCATTTTCCAACCTGTGTTTTTGTCTTATCCTGAATCACTACGGTACACCTATAATAACTGTTTATATTGGGACTATTTTACACCTGTCGTTTCGTACTGCTGCGGAGTTGAGTGTATGTGTGTGTGTGTGTGTGTGTGTGTGGTTAGGTTGACATGGAGCCACTAAACCTCCAACCTCTGGAGAATCACCTGTTTATAAACGCTGAACAGAGGAGAGTCTGCTGGAGAAAAGAGAACGAGACAGAGCTTGTAATAAAACAAGAATCAACATCAGATCCTGAGTGTGTGTGTGTGTGTGTGTGTGTGTGTGTGTGTGTGTACAGAGGAGAGTCTGCTGGAGAAAAGAGAACGAGACAGAGCTTGTAATAAAACAAGAATCAACATCAGATCCTGAGTGTGTGTGTGTGTGTGTGTGTGTGTGTGTCTGTGTCTGTACAGGGGAGAGTCTGCTGGAGAAAAGAGAACGAGACAGAGCTTGTAATAAAACAAGAATCAACATCAGATCCTGAGTGTGTGTGTGTGTGTGTGTGTGTGTGTGTGTGTGTGTGTACAGGGGAGAGTCTGCTGGAGAAAAGAGAACGAGACAGAGCTTGTAATAAAACAAGAATCAACATCAGATCCTGAGTGTGTGTGTGTGTGTGTGTGTGTGTGTGTGTGTGTGTGTACAGGGGAGAGTCTGCTGGAGAAAAGAGAACGAGACAGAGCTTGTAATAAAACAAGAATTAACATCGGTTTGGTTTTGCTGAGATGACGAGAACTGAGGGGTTTGAAATGTTGTAAAAGATAATGGTGTTTTTATAACTCAACAGGAGTGTAAAGTGTTTTATTGAACAGATAAAGTGTCATATGTATCTCTCTAACAGAGTTCACTGTAAAGCACTGTCTATTGTGAAGATCATCTCAGTATGGTGGTTGTGCTGGAGTTTATTTTAAAGGAAGTACCGCGTCTATTAATGTGTAAAGCTACAGTAACGTCTTCAGCTGGTCAGTTTGAGGTTCTTTCCATCTAAACTGGTTATATCTCTGAAGTCTAGCAGTGAATATTTTATGAGCAGGAGGAGAATCATATTCATCCGCAAAAATGCATGCGTTTTAGTTTTTTAACCACTAGAGGGCCAAAAGTTACATAGTGTACCTTTAAGCAATTATAAAATAAAACAAAAATAAAAATAAAAGCAAACATAAAATAATAGCTGGACCTTAGTGAGAGCTGTGAGGTCCCTCTCTCTCAATGGTAAACCGTGCAGATGAAGCGTCTTCAGGCTGCTGGACTCACACAGGCACTTTTGCACAGCCTTACACAACTGAACCGTCATATTCCTGGAATGAATCACAGGAGTCTTCTTCTTATTATGGGCTTTGTAAGAACCTGAGAAGAAAAAGACACTCAATCGTAACAAGAGTTTTGAGGATCCAGGGCAGCTTCCTCAAGAAAAACATTTTTATTTAACAAGTTACATTTCAATTTTAAATGTAATAATAACTAGTGCTGGCCTGTACTTAATATCTGCAGTACAGTTTAAAGGGTTAGTTCAACCAAAAATTTAAACTTTGTCAGTAATTACTCTCCCTCATGTTGTTCCAACCTCGTAAGACTTTCGTTCATCTTCAGAACACAAATTAAAGGTATAATAACCTTTTCACAAGATGTAAAATACATCTCTGATGTCCCCAGAGTGTGTGTGTGTGAAGTTTTAGCTCAAAATACCTCACAGATATTTTTATATAGAATGTTAAAGTTGACACTTTTTGAGGGTTTGCAAAAACGCACCGTTTTTGTGTCTGGCCCTTTAAATGCAAATGAGCTGCTGCTCCCTACACAAAGCTCACACACATACACTAAAACCTCACACACATACACTAAAATGACAGAAACTGTTCTGCCTTTAATGTTAAAACGGAGTCAGACAAAGATGGAGAGACTCAAGAAGAAGTGACACATGTAGAAGCAACAGGACGTCTCTGAATGGTTAGTTGAGTTTATGTTGCTGATGTGGAGTTAACTATCTTCAATTAGCATATTCTGTCATGATAATCTATAAATCGCTCGTATAGGAACTGTTGTGAGATGCACACAGAGTGACTTTCTATTGCATGTGAAAAGATGGATGCTAAAGTTTGAGCTGACTCACAAATGTGCTCGACTACAACAACTCTTCCTCTTCTCAACATGGACTGTGTGTTCCCGGGGGCGGGGCTTGTGTACATTTTAGGGTTGGTGATGTCACTAACCCAGGAGGAATGTCGTGTAGTTCCTACCAGCCGTTTGTTGTAGTCCTTTTCTTTAAAAGCAAATATCTTCCTTTGCTTTGAACTTTGAGCGTTGTAACTTTGCAGATGTTGTTTATGATCAAACAGCAACATTACACACTAACTAAAGTTAGAAAAGTGAAATCATACTCAAACACCCCTTTAAGGTTGAGCCACTGTAGTCACTTGGACTGTTTTAAACATTGTCTTTACTAACTTTCTGGGCCGGCAAGTTTCAATTACAACAGAAGCCTATGGAGGAGTGAGACTGCTCTCAGATTTAATCACAAATATCTTTATTTGTGTCCTGAAGATGAACAAAAGTCTTACGGGGTTGAACAACAAGAGGGAGAGTAATTACTAACCCTTTAATATATATTTCCAATAGATGTTTTTTGTAAACACGTGCAACAGACACTCATTGTGCATTCAGTGTATATTGTGTGGTTGTCGGTCCACTAACTGTGAGCTCCAGTGCCGGTGAGGTAGCAGCTCTTGATGGACACATGCTGGAGGTGTTTGTTGATGGCCAGGGCCGACAGTAACGGGCTTCCAGTCCGCTAGACTGATGTGATCCGGGTTGAAAATCCAGCATCCCTCGACTCAGGCTGGCCTTCACCGCACGGACAGGAGCCGATCCTTGAGCCGAACACACATGATCGTAGAAACCTTCAAAGTCCTGAGCGCCTCTCCGACGGATCTGAGCGGGTTCCAGCATCACGCAGCCTAAGACAAATCACAAGTCAAAGCTGAAGGGATAACATATGAACTATGACGATTGTGTGCAAGAGAAAAAGACATCAACAGGAAAAAAAAAGAGGATTTTGAATGTGCACTTCATATATGAAGTATATGGAGATGATATTAATGAGAGTTTACTTTCATGATTGTCTATTAACACACTTAAGCACACTTTTTCTAAATAATAAACAGAAATATATTTAATTTGTAAACTTTGTTGACATTTAAACATATTTTTAATTAAAATTACACTTATTTTTCTATTGATTTTAATATACATGTATTATGAATAATGGTTAAAATGTTTTAAAAGTAGTAGGGAAAAAAGATCGATCACACTTTGTATTAGGTGTCTTTAACTACTGTGTACTTGCATCAAAAAATAATGCACTTATTGTGTTCATGTTGTATTGCAAAACACTTGCTGCTATTTACTTAGTAATAGCACCCCACACCAATTAACATACACAAGCCTTAAAGGTACAGTATAAGTGAGTGTGAACAATTATCATGTAGGACTACTAAAATATATTACATAATTAAATGAACATGTACAGGACAAAGTACAGACCAAAGATTTTAAGGCAATTATATGTTAAATTTTTATTTTATTTTCACCATTATTTTATATAGAATTATTTACTATATAGTTTTTTAATGTCATTACAACTGTAACTGTAGCTAAATTATAGTAAAAAAAATTGTATTACCTCACTTTATTTTTTTCAAGGGAAAAGTTACAAAAAATTACCGTAATTATTACACCCAACATTGATTAACATACACAAGTCTTAAAGGTACAGTAACAAAAAAAAAGTGAGTGTGAAAAATAATGTATGCAGGCCCGGATCTACCATACGATCATTACCCTTGCGCAGAGAGGGGCCCTTGCGCAGAGAGGGGCCCTTGCGCAGAGAGGGGCCCTTGCGCAGAGAGGGGCCCTTGCGCAGAGAGGGGCCCTTGCGAAGAGAGGGGCCCTTGCGAAGAGAGGGGCCCTTGCGAAGAGAGGGGCCCTCCGTGATGGGGAGGGGGGTTTTTTTGTGCTACATAAAAATAGTTTACACCAGGCTTGGCCTCGTTCTTGATGATTAAAACATGAAATCAGACGTGAGCACGTTCTTCATTCCTCGGCGCACGTCAGAAACAGATGACAGGGTGTGTGTGTGTGTGTGTGCTCAACTGAGCCTCATTGGTCTGTCACTGCTCGTCAATGTCAGAATATTTGAGATGACCAATCAAATCAAAGTAGGCGGGCTTTATGTTCACAGATGCTGTAGAGCGCAAATTTTAGCCGCGCGACTTGACACTTCAGTTTACGGTCAAGTGCGAGATAAGATGCAAGTAGCAAAACTAAACATTTCATATTTGACAGCTGTTCAAAAGTAATCAAACTAATAAACTTTTTGTCTAATTTTTGCCATTTTTAACTGAAAATAAGCCTATGTATTGTGATTCATGTAATGTAATAATTAGTTTACTGTTATTGTGAGGGGAAAAGAAACAATAACAAAGCTGTTTTCGGCACACAGAAAATAGGCACAAGAATAGTAATAATGAATGTGTACATATTAAGAATTAATATAATACAATTTGTAGCCTTCAGTCAATTAAAAAAAAAGCTCAGCTTTAAAAGAGGAAGAGACCGGGCAGGATAAAGAGACTGAGAGGAAAAAGAAAGAGTGATGGAGATGAGGAGAGTGCAATTGACAAATAATCTACTGTCCACTGGAATGGTTTTAAAGCTATTTCTTATCCTTTTTTTTTTTTGCCTTCAAAAATCTTGAAATGCACATCGGAGAAATTAAAATGTCCTCAGGGAGAGCCCCCGAACCCCTAAAAACGTAAATTTACAACCTCAGTGATTATAAAAGCCCTGCCTAAGGCGCTGTATTAGGCACAAGATCACTAATGAATGTTGTGAATGAATTTAATAAACTTAATTACCTAGCTTTCCTGGTAGCCTTCAGTAATTTACCACTCTGAGAAAATTATTTATAAAATCATTTGACCCTATGTTTACTTTCTTCACTTTATCGGCTCCTTTGGAGGGTGTGGTCGTCAGGTAGGGGAGGGGGGGGCCATGAGCTTCAGTTCCCAGGGGCCCCTGGGGGTACTAATCCAGCCTTGCCTAAATGTAGGACTCAAATATAACGTTATTGTATAATTAAATGAACGTGTGCAGAACAACGTGCAGAATGTGTCCAGTGTAACTTTAAGTTACTTTAGGTTACACTGTCATTGCAATAAATTTAGTGTAAGCCACTTGAATAATTAATATTATCAGCTAACGTTAAATAAAACATCAGTAAATCCACCTGATAGTATACAGAAGACCAGAAGAAAATCAATTCTCCTTTACTCTTCAGATCCTGATTGCTGAAGCAAACATCGATACGTCAAAATAGGCGTGTATCTAGCCACGTAATTTGGCCAGGTTATTCCTCAAATCTCTATGATATATATGTGTGTATTATGCATGAGTAACGTTACCTTTAATAACGAACGTGAGTTTTGTTTTGTCTAAACTACAGCAAGCGGTTTTAAATCTGATTTGCTGTCTTCATTGATCTGTTAAAAGAAGTTAAAGGAGGATTACCTGTTTGTTAGTTCTGTTGTCGTGGTTTCCACTCTAGAGACTGACTGATAACTAACCCAGCGTGTCACAACAAAACCGCGGTGGTTTGAAAGGGTAACCGCGTCTCATTCTGCGTGTGAAACTCCATCTGCGCATGTGCGATCAGCGCCTCCTGTTGGCCGGAGGTACAATAGCGTCACTTAAAGGGGCCACGCCAGGAAAAACAGGACTGTCCTTGCTTCACTGTTGTTGACGATTCAATAATAGTTATTAAAAAATCATCATGGTTTTGACATAAGATTAAGAACAATAAGTGCTACCAGTTCTGATGTAAAAACTAAATTTAAAATGTAGTTTGGGGTGCAATTAGAAACCTTGACTAATATTAAAGTTCCATGAACGTTTTTTTGGCTTTTACTATGAATATGTTAGACGTACTGTTATCTATAAGCTTGTGTGCTCCTAAACAATGCCAAAAAAAGAAGATATAAGCATTCAAAAATACAGTCTCTCACTTCCACCAATATGGATCAATGATTTTGATGACATCGCTCTTCTCATTAGATTTTCTGTCCAATCAAATGCTCTCTAGAATCTGAAGCTCCGCCCCCTATATTATAAATAGCGGCTATGAAGCTTATTATAAATAGTTATTATGAAGCTGCAGCTGAAATCGGTCATTTGTTCACACAATTGATATTTACTGCATGGTGACTGGCACATAGTTTCACTATATAGGGGATAGGGAGCGATTCAGACGGTGTAAATATGCTTTCCATCGGGGCGGGTGAAGTCTGGTTTCACGTTAGTGTCGCGCGAACCGTCGCAGAACCGAGCGGATCATATGATTGAGTCGCCGCAGACCAGAAAAACGTATCGAACCCTTTTGAATTCTGCACTGAATGCTGTATTTTAAAACGATATGGAGGAGATTATGAGGAGAAACGGTTGAGTTTAGGAGGAAACTGGGCTTTACCGAGCTAAAGCTCTGGCTGAGCTGCTGTGATATAAAACTAAACGCTATTGGCTATTTTAAAAAAGGGGAGGGGCTGATTTATATGCCCCGCCCTGTCTTCCTGTTTCAGTGGAAATTACATCAACACACTGAATAATGCTGCGCGTTTCAAGTAACTTTTCAGTCCACATGAAATCAAAAATTGACCATATTTACTTTATTTTGCCTAAATTGATCGTTTTGTGGTGAACAATTCATCCATGCAAGTCAATCCAGACAAAAAATATTCCCTGATGACGTAGGTTTGACGGTTTTTGGTGTCCGCTTAACATCCGTAACCACGCCCCTCCGACTGACAGTAGACAGGCTGAATGAAACACCTACTTTTCTAGATCCAATCAGGTGCTAGTTGGAAATAAAGCCACTCCCACTATTTTTATTCATTTCCGTTTCTCTTGGAAATACCAGGGGGGCAGTGTTCCGAAAGATATTGAAGCCGACCTGGGCGCCGCCATTGGCTAGCGGACCCCCACCTGCTGTTAGCATTCCACTGACTCCCATTCATTTTGGCGTCACTTTGACAGCGAATAACTTTACATCTGAGGCGTTTAAAGACACCGTTTGTCCATTGTTTATTTCTAAAGAAACACGAAAATGTATAAAAGGCTCCATTACCTTGTATCTTACGTTATGACCCCGTAGAAGCAGTTTTTGTAAAAACAGGCTAACGATTGCGTCATACCCGCGCGACTCTGTCGCACAAGTCGAAAAATTACCGTATGGACAGGCAGAGAAGCTCGCAAGCAATCGGGAGGACGTGGAGGCATAAAGTCAAGGGAGAAGCCCATAGAGAGAGATAAAGTTGCTCCCGTTGCTAGCTCATGGACAGCTAATACCCACGCTCTCCGTCTCTGCGAGATTCGGAAGGGAATGATTCAGATTTCTCTCGGCACAGCTACTAGAAGACCTACAGGTTGCTCACGTCACATCTACGTCGTCAAGCTCAGTTTGAGCCTGCGCAGTTCGCCTTGCGATCAGGAAGTGAGTGCTTCTAATTGACTTCATTTCTCTCCGTTGAAACCTATGGGGTCGCTGTGTCCAGTTTATATACTGTCTATGGGAAATACGCCACAACACTGAGATAAAAGTCGGTTGCTACTTCCGGTTCACGCGGACTTTAAATTTAAAATCAGGGAATATTATAGCCTAAAACTAATTCTATATTTTATTTTTTTTAATTATTAGAAAGACTTTCTTGAGGGAATAGCAACTAAAAGCATTTGATTTTTGATCGACAAAATGGTTCTAGATCGTACATTTACATCTAATTTTTACATTTACATTTAGCTGATGCTTTTATCCAAAGTGACTTACAAATGAGGAGAGAACAATAGAATCAATCACACCAACAATAGGGCAACAATATGCAAGTGCTGTGACTATTCCCAGTACATATAGCAAGGTTTTTTTTATAAATAGATATAGAATAGTATGTGTTAGTATTAATAGGTCACGTGTCGACGAAAAAGATGCGTGTTCAGCAGTTTCTTGGAAATGGCTAAAGACTCCAGGTAAAGGTCAGAGAAAGTGATTGTGTGCCTCTTTGGGAGGACGGGAACACAAGACGACGTTCACTTGCAGAACACAAGCTTCTGGAGGGCATGTAAGTCTGAAGTAATGAGTTTAGGTATAGAGAGTCAATGCCTTGAATTTGATTTGCAATTGGCAACCAGTGCAAGTTTATGAGGAGAGTGTGTGTCTCTTCGGCTCGTTAAAGACACTCTTGCTGGATCATTGGCAGAGGTTTGACAGTACATGCGGGAAGGCTTGCCAAAAGAGCATTACAAGACGAGTACTGAGGATTCAGGAGCTGCTCTTGCCCGTCTCAGAGCCTCGGTGACCGAGAGAGGAGCAGTCTCAGTTGAGAGTCTTAGTTTTGAAACCAGACCTGGTTGATGTCTAGGAGGTTGTTTTGTTTAAGAAAGGTAGAGACTTGGGTTGAACCCGACTCGTTCAAGTGTTTTAGCAATGAATGGAAGAAGGGATACTAGTCTGTAATTTTCTAGAAGTGCTGGATTTAGAGTAGGTTTCATAAAGTCCCATTAAAACATCTTTGATCACCAAAATGACATATTGAAAGTTTTTTTCCCCTGTGAAAATAAATTCTTCATGCCTTAAAATAGCTTGAATGTAACTCGACACCCTTGCCTCATTTAGTATACGCGGATCTATGAATATGCAAATTAGCCCCGCCTACACACACTCACTCCAGCTCAGAGATCCACTCGGCCAACTTACTGAGGTAAAACGCTGCACAATGGTATTGCATAGCGGTAATTAATATGATTAGCCTTTTTGCTGAGTCGGGGTTCAATCTTCAGCTGGCTGGCAGGAGCTGCCACTGGCATGTCACGTGACCTGTCAGTGGCGGGCTGGCAGCTGCCAGTCTGATTCTGGCATGTCACGTGACCTGTCAGTGGCTGGCTAGTTGTCTGACGCAAGTTTCAGAAACCATTGCTTTTTGGCAGTTTTTGTGTTTTGTGTTCTTCCCTCTCTAGCTCATTTATCATGCATCTGTTGATATGATTATGCTCTTTTGCATAATTGGCGTTTTAAAGAATTGTATCCCATATAAACCAGTCAAATGGCCGTGATCAGACTGGTTGCTCGCTTTGCTGGACGCTCAATCCAGTTAGCCGCGGCGGAACTTCGTGTATAACGCGTTGCCTGATATTCTCACTCTAAGGAAAAACATTGTTTTCTTTTTATGAATGTAATCGCATGCATTTACTCTTTAGGTATGAGTGATGTTTTAGATAATTTTATCCCAATCAATTAAACCAGTCAAATGGCCGTGATCAGACTGGTTGCTTACCGACGCTTTGCTGTGCGCTCAATCAGTCAGTCGCGGCTGAACTTGTATAAACGCGTTGCCTGATACTCTCGCTGTAAGGAAATACATTGTTTTATTTTTATGAATGTACTCTCATGCATCTATTCTTTAGGTATGAGTGATGTTTTAGATCATTTTATCCCAATTAAACCAGTCAAATGGCCGTGATCAGACTGGTTGCTTACCGACGCTTTGCTGGGCGCTCAATCCAGTCAGCCACTGCTGAACTGCGAGTATAACGCGTTGCCTGATACTCTCGCTGTAAGGAAATACATTGTTTTTCATTTTATGAATGTAATCTTATGTATCTATTCTTTAGGTATGAGTGATGTTTTAGAGAATTGTATCCCAATTAAACCAGTCAAATGGGCGTGATCAACTGGTTGCTTACCGACGCTTTGCTGGACGCTCAATCCAGTCAGCTGCGACTGAACTACGTGTATAACGCGTTGCCTGATACTCTCGCTGTAATGAAATGTATTGTTTTATTTTTATAATGTTATCTCATGCATTTATTCTTTATGTATGAGTGATGTTTTAGAGAATTGTATCCCAATTAAACCAGTCAAATGGCCGTGATCAACTGGTTGCTTACCGACGCTTTGCTGGACGCTCAATCAGCAATGGTTGAACTGCCAGTATAACGCGTTGTCTGTCACTCTCGCTGTAAGGAAAAACATTGTTTTATTTTTTATGAATGTACTCTTATGTAGGCCTATCTATTCTTTAGGTAGGAGTGAAGTTTTAGATAATTTTATCCCAATTAAACCAGTCAAATGGCCATGATCAGACTGGTTGCTTACCGACGCTTTGCTGGGCGCTCAATCAGTCAGCCGCGGCTGGTAAGCAACCAGTGTGATCACGGCCATTTGACTGGTTTAATTGGGATAAAATTATCTAAAACTTCACTCCTACCTAAAGAATAGATGCATGAGAGTACATTCATAAAAATAAAACAATGTATTTCCTTACAGCGAGAGTGGACAGACAACGCGTTATACACGTAGTTCAGCCGCGACTGACCTGATTGAGCGCACAGCAAAGCGTCGGTAAGCAACCAGTTGATCATGGCCATTTGACTGGTTTAATTGGGATACAATTATCTAAAACTTCACTCATACCTAAAGAATAGATGCATAAGAGTACATTCATAAAAAGAAAACAATGTATTTCCTTACAGCGAGAGTATCAGGCAACGCGTTTATACATGCAGTTCAGCCGTGGCTGACTGGATTTAGCGTCCAGCAAAGCGTCTGTAAGCAACCAGTGTGATCACGGCCATTTGACTGGTTTAATTGGGATACAATTCTCTAAAACTTTACTCATACCTAAATAATAGATACATGAGATTACATTCATAAAAAGAAAACTATGTTTTTCTTTACAGCGAGAGTGACAGACAACGCGTTATACACGTAGTTCAGCCCGCGACTGACTGATTGAGCGCACAGCAAAGCGTCGGTAAGCAACCAGTTGATCATGGCCATTTGACTGGTTTAATTGGGATACAATTCTCTAAAACTTCACTCATACCTAAAGAATAGATGTATGAGAGTACATTCATAAAAAGAAAACGTACTCGGTTACTAACGTAACCTCGGTTCTCTCTAGGAGAGGGAACGAGTACTGCGTCGAAGAACGCTACGGGAAAAGTATTTCTTTGTCGAGATTGAAGCCTAAAAATTAATCCTTAATTTTGTAAATATGTAAAACGCTTTTCTATAGCATACAACCCTAGGCGGAGCAATACAGCTCACCCATTGGCTGCTCTGCTGGAAAAGCACAGCCTATGCGAGGCCAGAGACGCTGACCAATGAGGACGCTTCGCGCCCATTCTGCGTCATCTCCCGCCGAAACAGGCGTGGCCTAGGCCTATAAATACGAGCATAGCTGTCTAACACACCGATTTTCGTCACGAAAGCGACGCAGCGTGGGCACGCATGGCATGAGACGCAGTACTCGTTCCCTCTCCTAGAGAGAACCGAGGTTACGTTAGTAACCGAGTACGTTCTCTTACGTAGAGTTCTCTCGTACTGCGTCGAAGAACGCTACGGGAACCCCCTGTAAAACGCCGTGCGTGCTCTTGGACCGACACAGACACCTAAGGGCGCGCGCGCCCTGGCATACAAGTGCCTTCCCCAAGAAATATAAGGAGAGCGGCTAAAAATAGCATCTTCCCTTTATAGTAGTGCCTCTAAGGGCATAATAACATATATATGAATATTATATAAATATATATATATGAGGGGTAATAGCATGCTCATGGGACACCATGTCAGTGAGTTATGCTTAAACATTGAAGTGACCTGGGCCGCAAACGCAGGGCAGGAACACTGAAAACATAGTCTTCTAGACCGAGAGCAGTTTGGCCTGCAACGCAGGAACCTCTAGGTTATAGAACCTTATAAATGTAGACGGGGAGGCCCAGCCTGCCGCCATACAAATATCTTGCAACGAGATTCCGCTATACCAAGCCCACGACGAGGCCATGCCTCTCGTAGAATGTGCTCTGATGCCCAGGGGGCATTCCAAACCTCTAGATGCGTAGGCTAGCGCAATGGCATCCACTACCCATCGAGATAGGCTCTGTTTCGTCGCAGCACGTCCTTTAGAGCGCCCACTGAACGAAACAAAGAGCTGCTCCGTCTGTCGAAACACAGCGGAGCGGGACACGTAAGCTCTTAATGCCCTGACCGGGCAAAGGAAGCTATTTCCGTCCTCAGAGGTCGGCAGAGCCGACAGGGAGATGACCTGAGCCCTGAACGGTGTGTTGAGGGACTTAGGTACATACCCATGTCTCGGTTTCAACACGACTATAGAGTCGTTGGGCCCGAACTCCATACAAGAGGCTCTTACTGAGAGCGCTTGCAGATCCCCCATACGCTTCACTGAAGCGAGAGCCAAAAGAAACACGGTCTTGAGAGACAGGTGTTTCATGTCAACTGAGTGAATAGGCTCGAAAGGGGCCCCTTTCATAGCGTTTAACACTGTAGAAAGGTCCCAGACGGGGACTGAAGGAGGCCTTGGAGGATTCAACCTTCTGGCTCCTCCAAGGAAACATACCACCAGGTCGTTTCTGCCCAGTGCATGGCCAAGCGTCGGAATTGACGAACGCTGATATGGCTGCCACATAGACTTTGAGCGTGGATGGGGTCCTACCCTTCTCCAACAGCTCTTGTAGGAAGGAGAGAACCTCCGTTTCCCCACACTGAAGAGGTGATAGACCTTGGTCTGAGCACCAGTCAGAGAACACCGACCATTTGGACGCGTAGAGCCGTCTAGTAGACGGGGCCCTAGCCTGCTCGATCGTGTTCTAACACTCCTCTTGGGAGTTTAGCGGGTACCCGTTTATGGCCCACACATGAAGGGACCATAGCTCTGGGCGAGGATGCAAAATCGAGCCCCTGGCCTGCGAGAGAAGGTCCCTCCTCACTGGATCGGCCACGGAGCAGTACTCTTGAGCTGCATCAAGACTGGGAACCAGGGTTGATTCGTCCAGTATGGTGCTACAAGAAGCACTGAGCATCGGCTTTCTCTGATTCGCTCGAGCACTTGGGGCAGGAGCGAGACAGGGGGAAAAGCATAGAGCGGACGGCGGGGCCAGACTTTGGCCAGCGCGTTCGCGCTCTTTGAAAAGAATTCTGGGCAGTGAGCGTTTTCCTGGTTTGCAAACAGGTCTATCTCCGCTCTGCCAAACTTTTTCCACAGCAGACGCACTGTCTGTGTGTGTAGGGACCATTCTCCTGTCGGAACATTGTTCCGTGAGAGTCTGTCTGGTCCTACATTCAGGCGACCAGGCACATGGATCGCTCTCAGCGAGCGCAGGTTGTGCTGGGCCCATACCAGTATGCGTTCCGTCAGCCTGTAAAGGTTTCGGGATTTCACGCCACCCTGGCGGTTTATATAGGCTACTACCGACGTGTTGTCCGAACGGACTAGGACGTGGTGTCCCTTTATCCGAGGACAAAAACGCCTCAGCGCTAAGTCCACTGCCATCATTTCTAGGCAGTTTATGTGCGGTAGTTCGACTCGTTCTGCCCACTGGCCAAAGAACGGTCTGCCTTCGAGCAGTGCTCCCCAGCCTGAGGTGGACGCGTCCGTGGACACCACCTTCAGGCTCGAGGAAGTCCCCAGGCTTACACCTGACCGGTACCAGTCTGACGCTCTCCATGGTGTCAGGGCTGAAACGCATTCCTGATTGACCTTGAGGCGATAATGACCGTGAACCCATGCTCGGCGCGGTACACGCGCTTTCAACCAGAACTGCAGTGGGCGCATGCGCAGCAGGCCCAACTGCAGAGCTGTCGATGCTGCGGCCATAAGGCCTAGCATTTTTTAAAATCTCTTGAGCGGCACTATATGGCCGCTGCGGAAGGATTTCGCCATCCGCAGGGAATTTTGCCTGCGTTGTGATGACAGTCGAGCCGTCATAGACAGCGAGTTCAGCTCCAGTCCCAAAAAGGAGATCCTTTGACTGGGAAACAGTGAACTTTTCTCCCAATTGACTCTCAGACCTAAGCACTCGAGGTGATCGAGAATTATGGTCTTGTGGCGGCTGAGTTCTGAAGGTGATTGCGCTAGAATCAGCCAATCGTCCAAATAATTCAGAATTCGAATGCCGCGGAGTCTCAGGGGTGCCAGCGCCGCGTCCATGCACACTGTAAAATGTACGAGGTGCTAGAGACAGGCCGAATGGCAGGACTGTGTACTGATATGCCTGGCCCTCGAAGGCGAATCTCAAAAATCGCCTGTGACGTGACGCAATCTGTATGTGAAAATACGCGTCTTTCAGATCTATTGCCATAAACCAGTCTCCTCGGCGAACCTGCGCGAGGATAGCTCTGGTCGTGAGCATTCTGAACTTTCGCTTTGTCAGCGCTCTGTTCAGATGCCTGAGATCTAAAATGGGTCTGAGACCCCCGTCTTTTTTCGGTACCAGAAAATATCTGCTGTACAGACCCCCTTCGCTCTGAGCTTGAGATAGAGGCTCTATGGCCCCTTTGCTCAATGGCTTCGCTATTTCGGCTCGAAGTAGATGTGCTACTTCTGTTTTCACCGTAGTTTCGACTTTCTCCGTGAAACGGGGAGGGCGTCGATGAAACTGTAGCGAATAGCCTCTTCTTATAGTCTCTAGCACCCATTCTGAGACCCCGGGAAGTCTTTCCCATGCATCTGCACGTGTGACTAGGGGTTGAATGTAATCCGGGCCCTGGTCGCGAAATGGCGGCGACACGAGAGCAACCGTGTGCTGTGACATGGACGCCGTGGCGTGTGAGGCGGGGGGCATGTTTAACACAGTATGCATCCCGCGCGCGCTCGGCTCTCTGTGTCGAGAGAGAGCGCGCGGGACGAGTCCCGTAGGGCTCGTTATGCTTGTGAATAAACGTGGGCGCTTGGTGGCGGGCACATTTATAACACCGGGGACACTGTGTTCGTGTACTGACTGATCGTTCGTTAGTTTCGTTTTTACAGAAACCGCGGAACGTGCAGAGTGTAGTGGTTGTGGGCACTTGGTAGTGGGCACGCTTACTACATGTAAAGCACAATCGATCTGAGTCGATTTTATGTGTGCAAACCCTGTGTTGAACGGGGCTGCTGCTTGCACGGGTTGAAAAACCGGGCTCTGGTCGCGAAATGGCGGCGACACGAGAGCAGTCGTGTGCTGTAATATGGGCGCCATTGCAGCGTGATGCGGGGGCGCGCTTAATCGAGCGGGCAGCCCGCGCGCGCGCTCAGCTCTCTCAGCTGAGAGAGAGAGAGAGCACGCGGTGCGAGCTCCGTACGGCTCGGCATGTTTGAGAATAAATGTGGGTGCGTGAACGCAGGTACATTTATAGCACTGGGAGTACTGTCTATTAGAACTGACTGACCGTGCATCGGTTTCGCATAGAAACCATGTGACATGTAGCTTGTAGTGATTGTGGGCACTTGAAAGCGGGCACGCTCACTACATATAATGCACAAACCGACATTGAGTCGATTTTATGTGTGCAAGCCCTGTATTGTGTGGGGCTGTGCTTGTGTGTATGAATGGGCACTGGGTCGTGGGCATACAGTTACACACATTACATCATCGGCTGTGGCCGGGACACCGTGTAGCACAGAGAGTACTGTCTATCAGAACCGACTGACCGTGCATTCGTTTCGTTTTTTACAGAAACCACGGGACATGCAGTGTGTAGTGATTGTGGGCACTGAAGAGCGGGCACGTTTCACTAACTTACATGTATTGCACAATCGACCGAGTCGATTTTATGTGTGCAAGCCCTGTATTGTGTAGGGCTGTACTTGTGTGTACGAATGGGCACTAGGTCGTGGGCATTACGGATACACACATTACACCATCGGCCGTGGCCG